>CABHPP010146520.1:83847-107643 GCA_902168425.1 Peromyscus attwateri | reverse complement strand
GTTAGTCTCTAAGATTGATGACCATGGAGGTCATGAACTTCAGCAGGGGAATTAGCAAGCACTCGGAAGACTGTCAGGCTTGCAGAACATTTATCTCTGAGATAAAACCTTGTATTTTATTTTCAAGGATATCCAGGAGTAGGCAAAGGTAACGTAATTATTCTCTGAGGAAGTACACAGCCATAGAACAATGGGAACACTTAAAAGGTGCCCTTAGCCATTTCACAAACCAAAGGCTGAAAAGGCTCTGTTCATTCCTTTATGATGTCATTACAAAAACACCATGGAAACCAGGTTCATGAATGTAAATTGCCGGGGAAGCAATCGACATAATTAATGGAGGAGAAAGTGTTCTTTTAAAAATGTTCTTTACAGTCTGAACTTGAATATAGCATTGTTTAAAATGTGTGAATAATGACATTCAGATTTGGCTTGGATATATTTTTCTCTCTCTTAGGTATCTATGGAACTTGAATGAGAATTAGGCTCTGAACCTATCTTGTTATTCAAGAACAATCTGGTGCATACAACAACAGAGGTGCCTGAGCACTTAGGAATCTTGATCCCATTTTTGTAGATATACCATATTCCAGAATTCCTTAATACTTTTCAAATAAATTTCTAAACTTAAATGACATGATCTAAAATAGAAAATTGATATTTTATCTTCTAAATATCCGTGCTTTTTTCTGGTTAGCAAGAATGACCACAGGCATATATGTCAATTTTTGTATGCTACGTCTACAAAGGCTTGAAGTCATACTCTAGTACTGATTATTAAAAATAATCAGTTCTCATTGATAACTTAAATAGCATTGACAAGTATAATCTCAAAACAGTTTCCCATTGTGACTCAGTATATAACTGAAGCTCAGTTGACTTTGGATTATGTCTATCAATTTTGTGTTCCCAAACCTTGTAGCTGGAGAGTTTACTTAATGACAGTATCTACTTTACCAGGTTATTACAATAGTTCAGTGACTTGGTATATATATATAAAAAGGCTAACAGTTGTGCCTGAGATCTAGTAAAATTCAATAACTTATTGCTATTAATAATGTAATTTTCAGTCAGACTAGCATATAGTTGAATACAATTTTGTACCCCAGTCTTGAATCTTTCTGGTATTTGTTCAACTTTCCTATGTTTAGATGAAGCTCTTTAAAAATCTGGAGTTATATTTTGCATCCCAACAAGTTCTTCCTTCACTTATACAACTGTAGGCAATGCCTCGTGAACCTAATATTCTCCACAATGATTAGATAACTGGGACTCATAAAGACAAATAAAAAAGAAAAGAAAATGCAGAAAATCAGAAAAGGCCAATCAGATGGTACATCAGCTAAAAACACTGACCACCAAGCCTGATGACCTGAGCTTGATTCCCACAACCCACTTCCAAAAGTTCTCCTTTGACCCACACACACACACACACACACACAATTAATTCATTAGTTAATTGATTTAAAAAGTACTACAGAAAATCACCGACGGGACACACAGTCATTACCAAGTGAAGGCACACTTTTTAATGGAAATAAGCGCGGTGAACAGGGATTTAAAATGCAGTTTCACCATAGCAGTTTTTATAAAGTTTCTACACCGTAAACATTAGATAGAAATCTCATCAATGTGGGACTGTTACAAAGAAAACTCATTGGTAAATACCAAATGGCACTAAAACCTATGAAAAGCTTTATTAGGTGCTTTATCCCTGAAAATACCAGCATGTCACAGGAGACTTGGTTTTTATACTTGTCCCAAGTAGTGAGATCAGTGAGACCCAATCCTGGAGACCAAGGTCATATTGAATTTGGGAGACAGTAAAACCAAGCCTGGCAGACTCCATCTCTGCAGGTTGTCTCAGTCTGTATGAAGGCCAATTCTCATTGGACCCCTCATCTCAGTGAGAGACAACAGAGGCTGGGTTGAGGACTAGGTCTGGGAACACTGTATTAAACCTAAAACACATCAGGGTTTCATTTTGACTCTCCAGCTGTACCTACACCTGGTACTTCCTTTACAAAAAGTTACAGAGTTCAAAGTTGTGTGTGTATGCAGGTACATATATCCATAAACCGTGTGACCTCAGTCATAAGACGTGTTTACTGGAAGCTCCCACTAAGAGGGAAGAGAGCTGTTGAAACACCAGTCAATATCCATTTCCTAATTTTTTTTACAAGTTTAGGAGGAATGGGTCTATTAAGCCTGAAGCAGGACTCAGATAAAGCTGAAGGGCATAGAATCTATTGTTTAGGAAGGAATTCTGTCAGGCTCAATGGGCTGTTAAGATCTTCCCCAAGGAAGGTTTTAAGTCTCTTGCAGGGAGCCAGATCTGCATCATAAGTGAAGGAGAGCCCTGTTTGTATAGACTGAGAATGCCTGAAGAGATGCCATAGGGGCTCATGCCTGGTATGCAAGACGTACATCATAAGCCCAATCCTAGGTGACACCATTTCTATCTACCCCATATAAGGTTGAGCCTCTAATACATCACCAGACACAGGCTCACCCAGTTCCCTAGCAACAGCTAAAGTGAAGGTCGCTAATCTGTCCAACTCATCAGTAAAAGGGATTGATGGAAAGCCTTAAATAAGTCACCTCACTAGAAACCTCAGTGTGCTTAAGAGGCCTTTAGGCCAAGGTAATCTTGTCATCTCTTTTGGAATAAGAGATTTTAATTAATTAACTGCTTTAAAATGAATCCACATTGTCTTGCTGAGACAGTGGGGTTTAGAGAACTTGGTCATGTTCCTCAAATGCACTGTGCTCCTTACAGTAGCTTCACTGACTAACAGTTCATTCATTTTTCTGGGGACAGCAATATTCCTATTGCACAACTAATCTCATTCAGAAATGTGATAACTAATTTATAATTGGTCAGTATTCAATTTTTAAAAATATGATTCTTTCCATCTTTGGGCTGTTCCAGGGTTCATCAAGTTGTCCTTTAATTGAATTTCCTCTTTGGCTGAGAATCTATTCTCATCTTTTCCAGGAAAGCAAATGAAACTATAGTGGAAAGCTTAACATCCCTGAATCCTAACCACGATCTTATTCTTCCCAGAAAGCAGGCTTTTACATGCTGCTGCTTTGACAGTAAATAGGGTGTCCCTGAAACAACTGAAAAAAAAAATCAGAAATTATGACAGACCACCTTTGTTCATGGATAAAGTTTACTGATTCCTTCTAGCACTCACAGCATCCCTTTGTTTTAAGTTGCCTGCTACATTTCTGGGGTAATCATGCCCAGGAGGCACTCTTTGTGGAAAGGAATCTCTTACCTGTGGCAAGGAAACATTTCATGGAAATATTGATGGCAACCTGCCCCAAAAGATACAAAGAATTGAAACTCTAAAGACCCAGCCGTTCATTGGCCAACACCCCTTTCCTTGTCTCTGTACCTACCTAGGATAGTACAGAATGTGGTATCTTTTTTCTTTTTCTATGTTGAGAATTGAACTAAAGACCTTGTGCGTTCCTGGCCAGGGTTCTACCCAGTCACATGTCTGTCAGTCCGGGCTTACATTGTTTTCCTTGGTTTAAGGTTCAGGCCTCACAAAACCTAGATCCACTCCTGCTTTTGGAACTGCCAATTCATTTGGAAGCCCACAGCACTCCTGGCCTTGTTAATGGTGGTAGAACAATAGGCGTCGCCTGTCTTCCTGTTAGTCTGTTCACACCTGGGGATATATTAGTGGTGCAAGAACCAGTGCTATTTGTCTGCACTTGACCTCCAGTTGTTTTTGTCTTGGGCATCCTGCTGAGTACTACTCCTTAATTGGCTCAGTGGTGTCTTCAAACATCTAGTTCCTCACATCCCTATTTCTTCTGATTCTCCCAGCTTCCTGGCCTGCTTAGGTTTTATTTCTTCCCCATGGAACACACTTTGACTAGAAATGTTACAGGGGAATTTTGGTGGCTCTCCTAATCTGTAAAACAATTAATTAACGTTCTCAGAGCATTCCCTGTGGGCACACCTTTGCATGTAAGAGGCTCCTAGCTCTCCTGCCTTGAGGATTCCTTCATCTTCAGAACAGATCTGTTTGAATATGCAGGGCATTGTTCCTTCCTTTCTCTGGTTCATTTTGAAAGCTGAATCCTCTCACAGAATCCTTCTGGAAAAGACCAAAGCTGTCAAATTGGGTTTAAAAAAAAAAAAAAAAGAAGAAGAAGAAGAGCAGTGTGCTATTCACAAGAACCTTCCTCAGATCAACTGATGAGGAGCAATTGACAATAAAGAAACAGAAAAGGCAAATGTGAATGTTAGCAGAGGCCAGAGTGTTTGTATTTTATCAGAAAAGCTTGGATATTAAAAGTGGTACAAAAGAGAGAGTTTTAAAATTATAATTGGCACAATTCATTCACAGAACAATCAAGACACAATGATACTACTAGCAAAATAGTTACATACATATGTGTGCATACATGTAAAATATATTAGAAATGTAAGAAAAAAATTGATAAAAATCAAATGATACCATAAATGTAATGGACTCATTAAGGCTTAATGCTTGAAATCAAATAATGAAAGTGAAATAATAGTACTGGAAAAACTTGTGTATATATAGTGACAGCAGGACATCATCATCAGTTTGTATCTAACACCACCATGAATCCTGTACTCTCCCTGTGCCCCTACGATATACCCCCTATAAAAAGCAAGAGCCTTCTCTCCTTGTTTTCTTTTCCTTCCACTTTCACTCAAAGGCAGCCTCTGTGCACCCCCTAATAAACCTCTCCCATGAGCTCTGTTGCGTGGTGTGACTTTGTGGCTCCCCTTTGCTCCAACCCACCAAGGTACCTTCCACCATTAAATCATTATAAGCTTCCACCCTTTTCTGCTGCGTCTACAGTGCTCAACTGATCAGTGGTAAGATTTCCTATAAATCCATTCTGTAACTGTGCTCATGTAAATCACTAGTGGTGCTCTTTGGACAACCTAGTGAGAAGTTAAAGGAACAGCTGCTATTTGGGGAACATTGTGCAGTTCTAAACACAATGTCAGAAGAATTATAATAGTCCATAAAGGGCTGGCTTACCTCTCTGGACAAAAGATTTCTGCTCACAGATACATTTCCTGGGGAATTTCCTCACTGCCAGTCTCCTCTCGGTTGCAATAGTTATCACTCCTATAATCTTAGGAAGGAGCTTGTGACTCTTATAAGTTTCAGGAACATCCTGAGACTTGTCAGATGTGTTAACTTCTGGAGATTTATGAAGTTAATTTACTTCTGGAGCCTTTTAACATTCTTTACTGTCTGAGATGAAAAGAGACTTCCTCTGGGTGGAAATGTTTGAATTCAGAGGAAATAGCTGCACAACACAAACACTTCACGGAGAACATAAGTCACAGAGAACATAAATCATAGAGAGTTTATTAGGTCGTTAATGAGTACAACTGAAAAGAAATTGCAAAGGATTTATAGTGTAGGGGCCTTTCATCATCCTTGTAAACTTTCTTAATCTTTATACTCTATAATTGTTATAAATCATTTTGGATACAGATCTTTACTAGTGTACTGATTTATTCCAAGAGAAGCCTTGTCCCCTACTATGAAACATGGTCTGTATAATGTCTAATCAGTATTAAAACTCCAGTAGTTCCCTTTGTCTCCTGTGTTCCCTTGCAGTGCTCAGGCCAGTTCCGTACTTCCTGCTTCTCTTTTCTACATGTACTAGTGTGACTGGAAATAACCTGATTGTATTTAGAAAGAAACTAAAGATTAATTTCTCCATAGACTGAAACATGGACATCATTTTGATTGTGGGGACTAAACTAGCCTCTCCATCTGATGTGTCCTGCTGAGCAGGCTGGTGGTCATGCCTAGGTTCTTCAGCCTGTTGCTCAGCTCAACAAGCTCTCCCTGGGGTCCTACCTTTAGTGATACCTAACAGCAAGGAGACTGCATGCTGTCCTAATGATTAGCACATAAGCCTGACTGGGACCACCACCTCCTGACTTCAAAGCACAGTTGGACAGGTATCCCCATAGAAAGATGTCCTTGTGCAATCTCATCCATGTAGTAGATTATGAGGCACACAAATAAGAGAAAAAGCTAGAAGAAACCTATTGTTGCAGTTCAAGAATGTTCCTCACCCTTTGGTAACAGAGGAGAGGTTGCAGTTGCTTCTATAAAGCAGTACCTTGACAAGATATTCCTAACAGGAAGAGCAGCACTTGCATTTTTGGGCAACCAGCCATCTTAATGAAGCCAGTTGGCTCATGGTCAGGATCAACTTAACAGGAGCAAATTGGAAATGGAAACCAACAGCACCATCATGTGGAAAAGCTGGTGACAGTGGAAATTTTGAAGGCTTCTACAGTTTGTCCACAAAACCTAAAGAAAATCAGATCCTTGAAGATAATTCCTAAATCTTTTGAACAAATTCCCTTTGCAGAATTAATCCATCATAAGGTACTATAAAAAGGGTTATCTAACTTATATAGCCAACAGTATGCAGGGGTCCAAGGAGAGCACCCTCAGTGGATAGCAGATGACTGATAGCTTCCTGGGGAAACAGGGAAGCTACAAGACACACGATCATGTGTAAACTCAGACTACAAATCCTTCCCCTCTACTCAGGCTATATGGGCATTCAATGGTCAAACAAAAATTCAAAGATAAAGTTATTGCAAATTTCAGAATGGAAACCACAAAGCACAGTGAAGTCTTTTCTACCATGGAACCCTCACTACTGCCCAAGGGGCATCCTTGACTATAAAGTACATATTCCCACTCTTGGGGTGGGGATTACAACGCAGGTGAAGAGTGTTGGACTGAGACCAGATAGCCTTTGGCCTACTTCTGACTTAACCACTGACTATGATGTTACCCATCACATGACTACCCTGCTTCAAGCATCAGTTTCCTCAACTGTGGGTGCAGGGATTTTAAATTCTATTGAACTAACTTGGACTCCCTGCAAGTGACACTTCAACATCTGTATTTTGACATGAGGCTCTGGGTTTTTGGTCATTGTGAGACATAGGCCAACAGCTTTTAGTATCACCTAGGAGTTGGTTTAAATAACCTGGGCCTCCTCCAAATTCATTTTAATAAGAACCCAGGGGAGATTATAATTCACATTAAGATCTGAGAGGTGCCTCTTTACATCAGCAGTCAGCTGTAAAGATCAGAAATGTATAGTACCTCTAAGGCCTCGTCTACTACCAGCATTCTGTTTTTTCTATAATGTCTAAACACCAATGGCAGTTTGCATCCATACTGGAGAATTAGGGAAATTCAATAAAAAGGGCCTTATTTTCATTAATATTTTTGGCTCTAAATGTGTATTTATCTAAATGATTTTCTTCTGTTCTTAATACAGTTCTGAATGACTTCTCAATCACTTAAAAATTAGTTAATTTCCCATGGTATTTAAGAACAAGATAAATCTTACACCACTATTTTCAACAACTGGTATTTACAACTTAAAAATAGGACTTCCTTTTAATACAAAATAGATAAATTTATTAGTCACTATTGCTATGATGATATTGTGGAAGGTTTTTTTCAAACTTCAGAGTTTTGAGTGTCTCCTTGATCTTTGATTTCTGCATCTATTATTATGCTCCCAGAAGCAAGGTGATTAGGTGAAATGTATCGTGAAATTTTGTCATTTATTGTACTTTATACAAATATGCTATTTCTCATGGACTCTCTGACCATTTTTACATCTTATGTATTTTGTGTCTGGTGCCCTCAGACTGCCAATGAATCCTGAATACAGGAACCCGGTGCTCCATGTGTTCTTAGCACAGCCTGCATTGTGTATGCCAACATCAAAAAGCAATTAAAATTTTCCCTCTCATCCAATTTATGTTGATTTAAGGAACAAGACATTCTTCTAAGTTATGTTGGTAAAAGGCATTGAGATGATGGGCTTTCATGAAGTGAGATCGCCGTGTCTTAGGTTCTTAATTTTCTTTCTTTTTTTAATTTTGAAGCTCCTTGGAAGCTGGGCTGTTTCTCAAGATGGGTGTAAGAGGAGGTCATAAAACAATTTAGGAAGTAGCACCACTCTGCATGAATTATTGGCTCAGATTCCAGAGAGAATGCCAGCAGGCTGACTTACAACAAAATGAGTTTTGTTCTTTTCTCTCTCGCTCGTTTTGAAGCATCTGCTGAGAAGATTACACCTCTTCCCGTGTGCTCAGCACAGCCCCCACACTAAAAAGAAATTAGAATGGACCTATTGGGTTAAACTTGTCCTTGGTTTGGATAAGTTCTCCCCCTTTCCCTGTGTGGTGGTTTGAATAAGAATGGTCCCCATAGGCTCATTTGTTTGAATGCTTCATCATCAGGGTGTGGTGCTACCTGGGAGGGATTAAGAGGTGTGGCCTTGTTGGAAGAAGTGTGTCACTGGGGGTGGGCTTTGAGATTTCAAAAAGCCCATTCCAAACCCAGAGTCTCTCTCCACATGCTACCTGTGGATCCAGATGTAGAACACCCAGTTGCATGTCTGCCTGCATGCTGCCATGCTCCTTGGCATGAGGATAATGGACTAAACCTCTGAAACCATAAGCACGCCCCAATTAAATGCTTTCTTTTATAAGAGATTCTGTGGTCATGGTGTCTCTTCACAGCAATAGAACACTGACTGAAACAACCTGTAATTTAGCTTATACATTAAGAGGAGATAGAGGAGGAAGAGGAGAAGGGGGAGCAGGAGGAGGAGACAAGGAAAACCGCAGGGGATTAGAGATGGTCAGAAAGCTGCTCAACTGCTGCCTTCTGAGCTAAGCCAAGAGTGTTGCATGAGTGAAAATGATTGGTTTTGCAAAAGAAGGCAGATAAAGTCATTCCTGTCACCAGCACTAGAAAGGCCGAAAATGTACAGCGCCAGCCTTACTTATCCCAAACAATGATAACTGCCTTCCGTGGATCCTACTCTGGTTATGCCCATTCCTAAGGGAATGAGAAGTCCACAAGATCAAAGGGGAATGGGTCATAAAGTGCACACCACCAGTCACCAGTCAATCCTCTTTTTCTAGAATTAATCTGAAATTCCCACCAAGACCCTCCTGAGACTGTTCTCAGGTTGTAAGATCTCTCTCTCTCTCTCTCTCTCTCTCTCTCTCATAGATATCTGATGATTATCAAATATGTCTCCTTAGGCAAAAGGAAGCCTAGGGGCAGCAAGGAAGAGTTAGACAGAGGCTGAGTATGTAGACTAGAGAGTTTCCAGTCTATAGACTCTTTGAATGCAAGACAGAACCAGGACTGGGGAAAAGAAAAGGCATGAGATGCAGATCATGTCTCCGTATGGATAGCCACACCGTCTAAGTTCTCAGCTCAAAACTGGCTTCACAAAAGTACACCTCTCAGGATACGAGTACAGAATATATTTAACAATTTACTAAATTTATTTGTTACCTAAGTACTTTAGATTCTATGTGTGCCCAAAGCCTACAATGTGACATAGTGTGGCGTGTCTATAAACAGATAGAGATATATTCTTTTATGAGGTCAGGCCAGGCTTACATAGACGATTTGGGCAAGCATCAACCCTGTGTTTGAATAACATCTCTACAGTTTAGTTTGTTATGAATACGAGACAAATCATCAGAAATCCCCATCATATAACAAAACATTACCTTCAGTGATTCATAGCAGTCATCTTTACTTACTCTTTATTCTCCTTCTCTTTACTGTAGCAAAAAAAAAAAAAAGCCACCTGTAAGTTCTGGAGCTTGGTTTGAAATGTTCCTTGTAATTTGCAGTTTTGCCCATTTCTGTTCCACATATTTAGCAAATTCTCTGCCTGCTCCTCCTCATCCATCCACTGAATTCAAGGGTAAATGCATGCATTTTCTTATTCTCACTCTTTTGTGATTCCACAGCTCTCGCCCTGTTTACCTTTTGGGTTGGCTTGGTGAGCTGGTGTCTGCAGACTTGCCAACACTGTAAAGTACTACTTTCAGAAGGCTTATTGTCACATGGCTTAGTTAGAGGTAAGCCAGTGAGGAGCCTGTCCGAGCTTCAGGCAGTGAAATTAAAGCACTGACTATTAATCTCTGGTAGTCTTTATGTTGACAGGTGTGAGCATAAGCAGATGCACACTCAGCTTGTACTGTGTTCTCAAGACAGCAGTTTCTCACAAACCTCTCTACAACCTTTCTTTGTATGGTCACATTGTGCCTCTGGGTGTACTTGGCTTCTACATTGACTGGTACCTCTCCTGAAGCTCCAGCTGTCCCAACCCCCAAGAAAAGCTTTCTTCTCTGAAACTGGGTAAATTCAAATTCTTATAATAAATCTTTTTCTCTAGCTCCACTCCTAAGAGTGAACCCTTGCTAATGCATTGCCCTCTGAATCTTTTGCTCACTCTCTTATGTTCCTAGAAATCCAAGGCTGATCCCTGTTCATACACTCCTTTCCCTCTATTCTTGTAATTATCATAATTCAAAATCATAATCATTAATCATCTCAAACCCCATTTTGTTGTATTGTTGATCCTATGACCATTTTATTTAAAAAAGCAAAACTTTCTGAAAAAAAAATCCAGTTTTGAAGAATTCTTTCATCTTCTTTTTTTTTTTTTTTTTTTTTTTTTTTTTTTTTTTTTTTTTTTTTTTTGGTTTTTCGAGACAGGGTTTCTCTGTGTAGCTTTGCGCCTTTCCTGGAGCTCACTTGGTAGCCCAGGCTGGCCTCGAACTCACAGAGATCCGCCTGCCTCTGCCTCCCGAGTGCTGGGATTAAAGGCGTGCGCCACCAACGCCCGGCTCATCTTCTTAATACTAATAAGAGAACATAATTTAAATCTGGGTAGGTATGAAACTGGTAAGTATTTCACATCATCAGGGAGATGGAATGTCATCTTAAGGGTATGACATTTTTCCTCATGCCCATCCAACACCTTAAGACCATAATTTTCTAAGACAAAACCAATGTAGAGTAGCTTTTTCAATTCAGGAACTATATTACATATATAGAAAAATGATTCAATATGTTTTCATGACTTGATGATGGTAAAAATTAATGAAATCATTTTTCTCATTAGGACTTATACACTTGGCAGGTGCTGTAGAGTTTCTCTGTTATATACACAGACACTTCATAATTACTTTAAGGAGTGAAATAAAAATATTAACTAGACTGATTAGACACAGGTCACACCAGTCAGAAGAACAGGCACAGTCCACATCAGTCAGAAGAACAGATTCTATTACCAAAGACCCATTCCTCAGCCCATGTCACCCCAGCTCATTGCCTGCCCTGCTTCTCGGCCCTGCCCTTAACCCCAGTAGACTACCTTTGCTCAGACACAGGCCACACCAGTCAAAACACACTTTCCCCCAACTCTGGCAGACTTCAGCTGCTCAGGTGAAGACCACTTCAATCAGAAGAACAGAGACCTCCTACTGTACCAAAGACCAAGCTAACCCCAGAAGGCCAGCTACCAACCTGGACAGAGATTCCCTACTAGATCAGTGGTCACATCAGCCACCAGAAATCCAGGCCACAAAGATTAGAGAACCAAAAAGACAACAGAAAGCAAGAAACAAAACACCCATCCAATAAAGACAAACTCAGAAATCAGGACCTAGACCTAATCACGTCAAACCCAGAAGCCTACACACCAGTGTAAAAACACAATCAACAACATCCAGGGCAATGTGGCACCACCAGAGCCCAGCTATCCTGCACAGCAAGACCTGAATATTCCAGTGCAGCCAAAGCACAAGAAAACAACCTTAAAAACAACTTTATGAAGATGATAGAGGTCCTTACAGAGGAAATGAAAAATTCCATTAAAGAAATCAAGGAAAAGACAACCAAAAAAATTAGAAGAAATCAACAAATATCTTAAAGAATGCCAAGAAAAAAAAAAAACAAGTAAAGGAAAGTATTCATGACATGAAAATCAAAACAGAAGCAATAAAGAAAACACAAAGTGAGGGAATTCAGGAAATGAAAAATCTAAGTAAATGAGCATGAACTACAGACACAAACATCACCAACAGAATACAAGAGATGGAACAGAAAATCTCAGGCATTGGCAATTTGATAAAGGAAAGAGATTCATCAGTAAAAGAAAATGTTAAACCTAAAAAACTCCTAACACAAAAATCCAGGAGATCTGGGACACCATGAAAAGACCAAGCCTAAGAATAATAAAAATAGAAGAAGGAGAAGAATCCCAGATCAAAAATCCAGAAAATATATTTAACAAAATCACAGAAGAAAAATTTCCCAACCTAAAGAAGGAAATGTGTGGGGAGCCGTTTCACTGCACTGCTGCGCTTTTAAGATGGCGCTGACACCCTGTCCCTGCCTTCCCGCCGGCGGGACATTCAGACAAAGGCAGCTCCATATTTGGGCTTTGGTATTTGGTTACGGCTTGCTATGGCATAAGTGTACCTATCCTGGGATCCCACATGGCATTTGGGGGTCGGTGGAATGAGACCTATAAAGGCTGGGTACGGGCTCCCCCCAGTAGTAGTAGTAGTAGTAGTAGTAGTAGTAGTAGTAGTAGAAGAAGAAGAAGTAGAAGTAGAAGTAGAAAAGAATAAAGTAATAAGACAAAAGAACAAAGGCCTGTAATAAACAACTGGAAGAAGAGCTCGGTGTTGCGTGTTCTTTGCTGGTCGAAGTGCGCGTAACAGAAATGCCTATAAAGGTACAAGAAGCTTACAAAATACCAAATAGATTGGTTCAGAAAAGAAAGTCCCTGCATCATATAATAACTAGAATATTAAACATACAGAACAAAGAAAGAATATTAAAAACTGCAAGGGAAAAAGGCCAAGCAATATATAAAGGCAGACTTATGAGAATCACACCCAACTTTTCAGTGGAGACTCTAAAAACCAGAGAGTCCTGGAAAGATGTCTTTCAGACTCTAAGAGACCATGGATGCCAGCCCAGACTAATACCCAGTAAAATTTTCCGTCGTCATAGATGGAGAAAACAAGATATTTCATGACAAAGTCCAATTTAAACAATATCTAACTGCAAATCCAGCCCTACAGAAAGTAATAGAAGGAAAACTCGAACCCAAGAAAGTTAACTACACCAACAAAAACACAGACAGTAGATAATCTCACACCAGCAAAATCCAAAGAAGGGAAACACACACACACACACACACACACACACACACATACACACACACACAACCACAACTACCAACAAAAAATAACAAGAATTAACAATCATTGGTCATTAATATCTCTTAATACCAATGGACTCAGTTCCCCAATAAAAAGACACACTCTAAACAGAATGGTTATGAAAACAGAATCCATCCTTCTACTGCATATGAAACATAATTCAATATCAAAAATAGATGTTACCTCAGAGTAAAAGGTTGGAAAAAGATTTTCTGATCAAATGGACCTAAGAAGTAAGCTGGTATAGCTATTCTGATATCTAACAAAATAGACTTCAAACCAAAATTAATCCAGACAGATGGAGAAGAAAATTTATTCTCACTAAAGGAAAATTCCACCAGGATGACATCTCAGTTCTGAACATTTATACCCCATATGCAAAGGCATCCACATTTGTAAAAAGCATTACTAAAGCTTAAATCACACACTAAATCCCACGCATTGATAGTGAGAGACTTCAATACCCCACTCACTAATAGATAGCTCATCCAGACAGAAACTAAACAGAGAAATACAAGAACTAACAGACATTTGTGACTCAAATGGACCTAACAGATATCTACAGAACATTTCACCCAAATACAAAAGAATATACCTTCTTCTCAGCACCTCATTAAACCTTCTCCAAAACTGACCATATACTTCATCACAAAGCAAGGTCTCAACATATACAAGATAATTGAAAGAAACAATCCTCTGTATCCTATCAGATGACTATGGGTTAAAGCTGGATTTCAACAACAATGATACAACAGAAAACCTACAAACTCATGGAAATTGAATAACTCTCTACTGAATTACCATTGGTGAAGGAGGAAATAAGAAAGTAATTAAAGACTTCCTAGAATTCAGAGAAAATGAATGCACAACATACCCAAATTTATGGGACACAATGAAAGCTGTGCTAAGAGGAAAGTTTGTAGCACTAAGTGCCTTCATAAAGAAATTAGACAGATCTCATAATAGCGACTTAACAGCACACCTGAAAGCTCTAGAACAAAAAGAAGCAAACACACCCAAGAGGAGTAGACAGCAGGAAAAAGAATCAAACTGAGGGCTGAAATCAATAAAACAGAAACAAAGAGGACAATACAAAGAATCAATGAAACAAAGAGTTAGTTCTTTGAGAAAATCAACTAGATAGGCAAACCCTTATCCAAACTAATTAAAAGACACAGAGAATATCCAAATTAACAAAGTTAGAAACAAAAAGGGGGCATAACAACAGACGCCAATGAAATCCAAAGCATCATTAGGTCATACTTCAAAAATGTGTATTTCACAAAATTGGAAAATCTAAAAGAAATGGACAAATTTCTCAACAGATACCACTTACCTAAGTTAATCAGGATGAGATAAACAATTTAAATAGATCAATAACCCCCAAGGAAATAGAGGCAGTCACTAAGATTCTCTCAACAACAACAAAGCAAAAACAAAAACAAAACAAACAAACAAAAAAAGCCCAGGGCCAGATGGTTTTATTGCAGAATGCTACCAGACTTTCAAAGAAGAGTTAATACCAATACTCCTCAAATTATTCCAGAAAATAGAAACATAAGGATCATTACTAAATTCATTTTATGAGGCCATAGTCACCCTGACGTCCAAACCACACAAAGACTCAACAAAGAAAGAGAATTACAAGCCAATGTCCCTTATGAACGTTGATGCAAATATACTCAATGAAATACTTGCAACCCAGATCCAAGAACACATCCAAAAGATCATCCACCAAGATCAAATAGGCTTCATCCCAGAGATACAGGGATGGTTCAAAAATAAGAAAATCTGTCAGTGTGATCCACCATACAAACAAACTGAAAGAAAAAACCCACATGATCATCTCATTAGATGCCAAAAAAGCCCTTGACAAAATCCAACACCCCTTCATGATAAATTTCTTGGAGAAATCAGAGATACAAGGGACATACCTAAACATAATAAATACAATATACAGCAAGACAATAGTCAACATCAAAATAATGGAGAGAAACGTAAAGCAATTCCACTAAAATCAGGAACAAAACAAGGCTGTCCACTCTCTCTATATATTCTGTATATTACTTGAAGTTTTAGCTAGAGCAATAAGAGAACTTAAGGAGATCAAGGGGGTACAAATTGGAAAAGTATCACCATTTTCAGATGATAAGATAGTATACATAAGCAACCCCAAAAATTCTACCAAGGAACTTCTACAGCTGATAAACACCTTCAGCAAAGTGGCTCGATACAAAATTAACTTAAAAAATCATTAGCCCTGATCCAGCCCAGAGCTCCCATCTGGCCCAGAGGTGAGTGACTGGGTTCATACCCAGGGAGACCTGCCCCTAGGTCCCATCCCTGGGCCCCAACCATTCCCGGGGAAGACCCACCCAACTCGGCCCCAGTTGCTGGCCAGCGGGCAGGGCTCCTGTAGGAAGGTTCCCCTTCTCCAAGACCCCCCCAGGGAACCCTGCAATCTACATGCCCTGGCCCACACCCATCTGCCCGAGAGACCCCCCTCCACTTCCTGAGACTTGGAGACCAACTCCCAGCTCCCATCTGGCCCAGAGCTCCCATTTGGCCCAGAGCGCTCCCATCCAGCCCACAGAGCTCCCATCTGGCCCAGAGAAAGAGAGAGCTCTCATTGGACAAAGAGCCATCACTGGACCAAGAGTAAACTTAGGAGACAGGGAATCTGCCAGCCCTGATTAGACCAAGAGTGGCTTTCTGAGAAGTAGAATCTACCACCTCTCATTGAACCAAGAGAGGCTTCCTGAAATGCAGAATCTGTCAGCTCTGACTGGACCAAGAGCCCTGATAAGACCAAGAATGAATCCACAAGGAGGTGGGCAGATGTCAAGGCAGAAGTACATACAACAACATAAAGAGCAATATAGCATCACCAGAACCTAGCCCTCCTCCAACACCAAGACCTGAACATCACAAGATGGAAGAAGCAGAAGAAAGCAACCTTAAGAACAGCATCATGAAGATGCTAGAGGCCTTTCAAGAAAAATGAAAAATGAAATTGAGGAAAAAATAAACAAAAGAGTAGAAGAAATCAATAAAGAAAATGAGAAAAAAGTCAAACAAAAAATGGGAAGAAATCTATAAAGAACTAGAGGAAAAGACAAATAAAAAAGTGGAAGAAAACAATAAATCCCTTAAAGAAAACCATGAAAAAGCAATGAAACAGGTGAGGGAAACAGGTCAAGACCTGAAAAGGGAAATAGAAACAATGAAGAAGACACAAACAGAGGGAATGCTGGAAATAGAAAATCTGAGTAAACGAAGAGGAAACACAGATGCAAGCATAACCAACAGAATACAAGAGATGGAAGAGAGGATCTCTGGTGTAGAGGATACAATAGAGGAAATGGATTTGTCTGTCAGTCAAAGAAAATACCAATGCCAAAAATGTCATAACACAAAATGTCCAAGAAATCTGGGACACCATGAAAAGACCAAACCTAAGAATAATAGGGATAGAGGAAGGAGAAAAATACCAACTCAAAGGCACAGAAAATATATTCAACAAGATCATAGAAGAAAACTTTACCAACTTAAAGAAGGAAATGCCTATGAAGATACAAGAAGCCTATAGAACACCAAACAGACTAGACCCCCAAAAAGGTCCCCTCGCCACATAATAATTAAACAACTAAACGTACAGAATAAAGAAAGAATGTTAAGAGCAACAAAGGAAAAAGGCCAAGTGGCTTATAAAGGCAAACCCATCAGAATAACACCCGATTTCTCAATGGAGACTTTGAAAGCCAGAAGGACCTGGACAGATGTAATGCAGACGCTAAGAGACCATGGATGCCAGCCTAGACTAATATACCCAGCAAAACTTTCAATCATCATAGATGGAGTGAACAAGACATTCCAAGACAAAACCAGATCTAAACAATACTTATCCACAAACCCAGCCCTACAGAAAGCACTAGAAGGAAAATTCCAACCTAAGGAAGTCAGATACACCCACAAAAACACAGGCAATAGATAACACCACAGCAGTAAACCCCAAAGAAGAGAAGTACATACACACTACCCCAAAAGATAACAGGAATGAACAATCACTGGTCATTAATATCCCTTAATATCAATGGACTTAATTCAACTATAAAAAGACACAGGTTAACAGAATGGATACGAAAGCAGGACCCATTTTTCTGCTGCATACAAGAAACACACCTCAAATTCAAAGATAGACACTACCTAAGAATAAAAGGCTGGGAAAAGTCTTTCCAATCAAATGGTCTTAAGAAGCAAGCTGGTGTAGCCATCTTAATATCCAGCAAAATAGACTTCAAACTAAAATCAATCAAAAGAGATGGGCATTACATACTAATCACAGGAAAGATCACCCAAGATGAAGTTTCAGTTATGAACATTTATGTCCCAAACACAAGGGCACCCACATATGTAAAAGAAACATTACTAAAGCTTAAATCACATATAAAACCCCACACATTAATAGTGGGAGACGTCAACACCCCACTTTCACCACTGGACAGATCTCCCAAATCGAAACTTAACAGAGAAATAAGAGATCTAACAGATGTTATGACTCAAATGGACTTAATCGATATCTAAAGAACATTCCATCCTAACAAAAAAAGAATATACCTTCTTCTCAGCAACCCATGGAACCTTCTCTAAAATCGACCACATACTTGGCCACAAAGCAAATCTCAACAGATACAAAAAAATTGGAATAACCTCCTGTGTTCTATCAGACCACCATGGGTTAAAGTTAGATTTCAACAACAACAAAAACTACAGAGAACCTACAATCTCATGGAAACTGAATAATGCTCAACTGAATCACCAATGGGTCAAGGAAGAAATAAAGAAAGAAATTAAAGACTTCCTAGAGATCAATGAAAATGAATATACCACATATCCAAACTTATGGGATGCTGTGAAAGCAGTGCTAAGAGGGAAATTCATAGCACTAAATGCCCACATAAAGAAGTCGGAGAAATCTCACACTAGTGACTTAACAGCACACTTGAAAGCTCTAGAACAAAAAGAAGCAAAGTCACCCAGGAGGAATAGATGCCAGGAAATAATCAAATTGAGAGCTGAAATTAATAAAATAGAAACAAAGAGAACAATTCAAAGAATTAATGAAACAAAGAGTTGGTTCTTTGAGAAAATCAACAAGATAGACAAGCCCTTATCCAAACTAACCAAAAGGCAGAGAGAGAGCATCCAAATTAACAAAATCAGAAATGAAAAGGGAGACATAACCACTAACACTGAGGAAATCCAGAGAATCATCAGGTCATACTTCAAAAACCTCTACTTCACAAAACTGGAAAATCTAAAAGAAATGGATAATTTTCTGGATAAGTACCACATACCTAAGTTAAATCAAGACCAGATAAACTATTTAAATAGTCCAATTACCCCTAAGGAAATAGAATCAGTCATTAAAAGTCTCCCAACAACAACAACAACAAAAAAGGCCAGGACCAGATGGTTTTAGCACAGAATTCTCCCAGATCTTCAAAGAAGAGTTAATACCAATACTCTTTAAATTGTTCCACACAATAGAAGCAGAAGGAACATTACCAAACTCCACATGAGAATAGGAAGAAGCAAAGTGCTAGAGAGGTCCACAGAAATCCACAAAGATACCTCCACAATAGACTACTGGCAATGGTAGAGAGAACGCCCGAACTGACATACTCTGGTGATCGGATGGCCGAACACCCTAACTGTTGTGATAGAACTCTCATCCAGTGACTGATAGAAGCAGATGCAGAGATCCATGGCCAAGCCCCAGGTGGAGCTCCAGGAGTCCAATTGGCGAGAGAGAGGAGGGATTATATGAGCAAGAGATATTGAGACCAAGATTGGAAAAAGCACAGGGACAAATAGCCAAACTAGTGGAAACGCATGAATTATGAACCAATAGCTGAGGCGCCCCCATGGAACTGGATCAGGCCCTCTGGATAAGTGAGACAGTCGATTAGCTTGAACTATTTAGGAGGCCCCCAGGCAGTAGAACTGGGACCTGTCCTTAGTGCATGAGCTGGCTGTTTGGAGCCTGGGGCCTATGCGGGACACTTAGCTCAGCCTGGGAGGAGGGGACTGGACCTGCCTCTACTGAATCTACCAAGCTGAGCTGAATCCCCAGGGGAGTCCTTGACTTGGAGGAGGTGGGAATGGTGGGAGGTATTGGGGGAGGGGAGAGGGGGAGGAGGGAGGACAGGGGAATCCATGGCTGATAAGTAAAATTAAATTAATTATAAAATTTAAAAAATCATTAGCCCTTCTATATACAATCAATAAACAGGCTAAAAAAAGAAATCAGGGAGACAACACCCTTCACAATAGCTACAAATAATATAAAATCTCTTGATGTAATTCTAACCAAGCAAGTGAAAGACCTGTAAGGCATGAACTTCACGCCTTTGAAGAAAGAAATTCGAGAAGATGTTAGAAGATAGAAAAATCTGCCATGGTCATGGATCGGTAGGATTAACATAGTAAAAATGGCCATCTTACCAAAAGCAGTCTATATATTTAATGAAATCCCTATCCAAATTCCATCACAATTCTTACAGTCCTTGAAAGAACAATACTCAACTTCATATTGAAAAACAAGAAACCTAATATTGCTAAAACACTCCTGTATAATAAAAGAACCTCTAGAGGTATCACCATCCCTGATTTCAAGCTGTACTACAGAACTGTAGTAATCAAAACCAAGTGGTATTGGCCCCCCCCCAAAAAAAAACCAGACATACTGATCAATGGAATCTAATTTAAGGGTCAGACATAACTCCTCACATGTATGGACACCTGATTTATTTTATATAGAGAGAGAGGCCAGAAATGAACACTAGGAAAAAAGAAAGCATCTTCAACAAATGGTGCTGGTCTAACTGGATGTCAGCGTGTAAAAGATTGCAAATAGATCCATATCTATCACCCTGCACAAAACTCAGGTCCAAGTGAGTTGAAGACCTCAACATAAATCCAGACACACTGAAAGTGATAGAGAAAGAGAAAGTGGGAATAGCCTTGAATGTGTTGGCACAGGAGACAACTGCCTGAACAGAACACCCATAGCATAGACACTAAGATCGGTGATTAACAAATGGGACCTCATGGAACTGAACAATTTCTGTAAAGCAAAGAGCACTGTCAAAAGGACAAAAGGACAGCCTACAGAATGGGCAAAGATCATCGCCAACCCTATATCTGACAGAGGGCTGATATTGAAAATATATAAAGAACTCAAGAACTCCACATCAAAAAAACTAAATAATCCAATTAAAAAATGGGGTACAGATCTAAATAGAGATTTCTCAATAGAGAAATTTCAAATGGCCAAGAATCACTTAAAGAAATGTTCAACATCCTTAAGCATCAGGGAAATGAAAATCAAAAACATTCTGAGATTCCATCTTCTACCTATCAGAATGGCTAAGATCAAAAACATGAGTGACAGCTCATGCTAGTGAGGATGTATAGCAAAGGAAACACTCCTCCATTTCTGTTGGGAGTGCAAACTTGCACAGCCACTTTGGAAATCAATATGGTGGTTTCTCAGAAAGTTGGGAATGAATCTACCTCAAGACCCAGCTATTTGACTCCTGGACATATACCCAAAGGACACTCAACCATGTCACAAGGACCTTTGTTCAACTATGTTCATAGCAGCCTTACTCATAATAGCCAGAACCTAGCCGGGCGGTGGTGGCGCACGCCTTTAATCCCAGCACTCGGGAGGCAGAGGCAGGCGGATCTCTGTGAGTTCGAGGCCAGTCTGGTCTCCAAAGTGAGTTCCAGGAAAGGCGCAAAGCTACACAGAGAAACCCTGTCTCGAAAAACCAAAAAAAAAAAAAAAATAATAGCCAGAACCTGGAAACAAACTAGATGTCCCTCAACCAAAGAGTGGATAAAGAAAATGTGGTACATTTACAAAATGGAGTATTACTATGCTGCTAAAAAAAAATGACATTATGAAATTTGCAATAGATGGAACTAGAAAAAATCGTTCTGAGTGAGGTAACCAAGATCCAGAAAGACAAACATGGTATGTACTCACTCATAAGTGAATATTAGCCATAAAGTAAAGGATAATCATGCTACAATCCACAGACCTAGAGAAGCTAAGTAACAAGGAGGGCACAAGGGGAGACACATGGATCTCATTGTGAAGGTGAAATAGAACAGACTTTACCATTGGGGGCAGGGATCTAGATGAGGGGGTGGGATGGGAACAGGAGGGATCAGGTGGAGGGAGGATGGAGCGGGAAACTACTGGGAGAGACAACTGGAATGGGGCGGGGGGGGGGGGGGGGGGGGGGGGGGGGGGCGGGCATCTCTGGGACAAACTAGAAACCTAATGCATGGGAAGTCCCAGAAATCTGTGAGGCAACTATAGCAAAGACTCCTAGCATACAGAAACCTGAACCGGCCATTTTCTGTAACTACTCAAGACTTCCTGTGGAGGGACTTGTAAACCAATCCAGCCACAAAACCCTCGACCTATAATTTGTTCTGCCTACAAGATATGCTGGAGTAAAGGTGGCGCAAAAATTGTGGGAGTGACCAATCAAGGACTAGCCCAGCTTGAGACTCATACCATGAGAGAGAGCTCACCCCTGAGGGCTAGGTTCCAGAGGTGGGATAGCCCAGAGACCTATGATAGAACCAAACACAACTGGCAAGGAAAAAAAGTCAACAAAATCATTCCTAACGATATCCTGCCGTACTCATAGACTGGCGCCTAGCCCAGCTGTCGTCAGAGCAGCTTCACCCAGTAACAGATGGAAACAAAGGCAGAGAGCCACAGCCAAACATTAGGCCGAGCTCCAGAAACCCTGCAGAAGATGGAAAGGGAGGAGTGTAGGAGCCAGAAGAGTCAAGGGCACCACAAGAAAACCTATAGAACCATCTACCCTGAGTTTATAGGAGCTCACAGAGACTGAACCGACAACCAGGGAGCCTGCATGGGACTGAGCTAGGCCCTCTGCACATATGCTACTGTTGTGTAGCTTGATCTTCTTGTGGGACTCCTAACAATGGGAGCAGGGCCTGCCTCTGAATTTGTTGCCTGCTTTTGGAACCCTTTCCTCCTACCAGATTCCCTCATCCAAGCCTTAATAGGAGAGGAGGTATCTAGTCTCACTGCAACTTGATATACTATAGCTGGCTGATATCCATGGGAGGCCTGCCTGTTTCTGAAGAGAAACAGAGGAAGAAGAGTGAATGGGAGAAGGGGGAAAGGGGATAGGAGAGAGACTTGAAGGAGAGGAGGGAGGAGAACTGTGGCCGGGATATAAAAACAAACAAGAACAATAAATAAACAAAAATATATTAATAAATGAATAAAGCATAAGATCCTTATTGTGTACATTACTTAAGGAGTTTGGTAGTTTATCCAAGTTTACTTTGGTTTTAGTTCTTTGTATGGAACCTGGTATTTTCATGACCACAATCTGATTGATCCTCTAAATAAATTCAGTGGACTTAATATAAAAGATATAAAAGAAAATATTCCTGCAATATGCTACCAAGGTATTGGGAAGTCCCCACCATCTAAGGGCCTATGGAAATCACTAATATGTAAATATCCATTTAAGGACATGGAAGAAACTGACATAGCACTGAATTATGACATTGTACTTGACATTCACTTACCCTGGTATGGAAGAAAGCTTTCAACCTGACAATCCAATGAATGGAAGATTCTGGAAATTTTTGTGTATGATTATAGCACTAAGGTATCAGTAAAGAATTCCTGAAAACTACTGAAAATCCTTAGGCAATACATGCATGCTAAATAAATTGAATCAAATATTTTATGGGAAATTCAATGTACTGTCAATGCATTCTTTGCATGACTTGAAGCCTACTATTCAATGGAAATGAGAAGATTTCCATATTAAAGTCTGGTTATTAAAGCAACCTGTTAAATTAAGAAAAGTTTCAACATTAATAAATACCATCATTTTATGCTATGAACATACAATTGTCTGTAGAGGCCCTTGCTAGTAAATTAATTAAATCTCTGTTCCATTATGGTGTCAGCTAATTTGGAAACTCATTATTTATTTGGCACTAATTTAGCCTAGCAAATTAATTAGAAGGAGCATGGGAAAATAGATGATTCAACATGAAAGTCCAAATCAACACAAAGAGACAGAATGAAAGACCTTATTTAGAGAAGAGGGATCACTATATCACTTTTAGGACTTTCCAGAGGACTCGCTCTCTCCCCACGAGGACTGACAGAGCAATGCAGAGACATCCAGAAGTGGAATTTAGAAATCAAAAGTAGGAATTTTCTTCAGAAGAAAACTTCTGTTCATGCAGGGGATTTCTACCAGGGCTACACTCAACAGTGTGCACAGAACTCTTCCTAACTCCATCCCAAAATAAACTCTTGAAATCCAAGGTTCCATTTGGCCATTGATAAAAACCATTACCATTGCCACATGAAATCACCAAGATCTTTATCTCTATAAGAATTTTTAGGTTTATTTATTTATAATATTTGCTTTTAAATATTTTTTCTAATACCTTGAGAACTTCACACAATGTATTTTTCCTGAGTTTTCTCCCCCTAATTCTTTTAGGGCCCTTACCTCCTTAACCCAACTTAATTCTCTCTCTCTCTCTCTCTCTCTCTCTCTCTCTCTCTCTCTCTCTCCCTCCCTCTC
>CABHPP010146520.1:61970-83747 GCA_902168425.1 Peromyscus attwateri | reverse complement strand
TCTCTCTCTCTCTATATATATATATATATATATATATATCCATCAACTCCAAGTTGTGCTGTACATATATTCCCTAGGTATAGAGGCAGTTCTCAACATGTGGGTAGATACCCTTTGGGGGTCACATATCAGATATTTCCATTATGATTCATAGCACTAGTAAAATTGCAGTTATGAAGTAGCAATGAAATAATTTTGTGGTTGGGGTCACCACAACATGAGGAACTGTATTAATGGATAATAGCATTAAGAAGGTTGAGAACCGCTGGGATAGAGCCACCTACTGGATCATGGTTGACTACCAAGGGTCACACCCTTAAAGAAAACTGACTCTCCTTTCCTGAAACTATTGGCTATCCATAGTTTCTTAATTAAGGGTAAGGGCCCATCAAACTCTTCCCACTCCATACTAGAACGTTGACTACTCTGAACTTCTGAAGATCTTGAAAGACAACCACAGTTGCTTACAGTTTATGAATCCACTGGTCCTGTAATGTCCAGAAGACACTGTTCCATTCTGGTCTCCAGCTTCTGACTATTAAAAACTTCACATCTTCTCTTCCACTATGGTACCTTGAGCCTTGGGTTGGTGTGATATAGATATCCCATCTGTGGATGAGCATTCCACAGACTCTTAATCTCTACATTGAGATCAGTTGTTGAGTTTCTGTGTTAACCACAACCCACTGAACTTGAAGAAAGCCTGTTCATTGATGAAAATATGTTAGTATTGTAAAAACAAACAGTGGTTTTAGCACCATTAATAAGCAAAATTAAAAGGCAGCCTAAGTATTAGGTTTAGTAGAAAAGACTAGGAAAAATATTTATAAAATTTGCATCTGATAAGGGTTTAATAGCTAAAAGATAAAACACTCATACAACTCAATATCAAAAATTATAATAACTTGACTAAAGAGTGAGCAAAGGCCCCAATGGAATATTGTCAGCTTTAAGTAAAAGAGGAAATTTCATCATTCTTTCTACAGCATAAAGGAATCTGTAGGACATTATTATAAGTCAAAAGTAGAACACACACAAAAAATTAATGTATAATCTCTATTTATAGAATTTGAAAAATCCAAATTCCATAGAAGTAGATAGTACAGTGGTTGACTGAGTGGAATAATTTCTGGAGATTATTATATTGCATTATGACTATATGTATATTTATTTACATATATATCTTTAAAAATAGCTAGAAGAGAAGAATATTTTTATCAGAAAAATAAATATATGAGATAGTGGATAAAATTAATCTGATTCAATCATTTCAGAATATATACATACATCAAAATTATATGTTATGTGTCATAAATAGAATACATATACAATTTCTATTTGCCACTTAAGCATTAATAATCTGAGATATGGAAAAATCCAAGGGACACACATTGTTCTTTAAGCCTATGTTAAGACCTATGCCTCTGAGCTCTAGGAATATTCTAACTGATCTCTCACTGAAGTTGCTATTTTTCATGTTGTTCCCCAAGTATTCATGCATTTGACTCAATATGCTACGGCAACAAGATGGTCTTAATAACATATAGGATCTATACCAAAAATGTTCATTCTCTAATGTCAAGACAAAGTCTAGCACATAGTAGGCACAAAAGGGAAACATTTTATGGAATAATTCACTCTTGTAAACTTGGCCTTTACTTCTCACTTTAGACTGGCTGTGTGCCTTCTTTCTAACACGTGTGTTCTTCCCAAACGGGAGCCAAACGATCCCAGAGATAAATCCCCCCATGTGGGAAGCTGCAAATTTAAAGCATTGTCAGTAAATGCCATTGCACTGTCCTGGTTGTTTTTCTTTCAGAAATGACTTCCTGACATAAAATGATCAACACCCCAGCCTCTGGCTTCTTGCAGCTCAGAAGCAAATGATTCATGCTTCTTATTATATTAATGCACGGAGAAAGCAATAAAGAGTCCAAGAAGCCATAATATAGTCACAACACCATAACTTTCTCTCATTACCCAGAAGTCAATGCATCATTACTCCTGATGTGTATTGATCCAGGCCAACAGCACTGGAGTTTATCTTCACGATCAATCATATTCTTTCAGTCAGAGGACTGTCATAACCACATAGTGCATTCACCTATGGAGCTAGACTGGACTCTGTGAACACTGTACATTTTGTTTCATGGTGTTCTGGCTGAGAGTATGGGAAAACAAGGCTGTTGTCTGTAGCCAGAAATTTTCCACATGCTGTGTTAAGTACTTCACAATTTCTCTATCATTTCTTCCTCACAGAAAACCTCTAAGGGAGTTAGTATCAGCATTTTACAGATGATCACACTGTGGCCCTGTAGTGGTTTGAATCAGAATGTTGCCCCCCCTCCCCCATCGTCTCATATATCACGTGCTTAGTCTCCAGTTAACTGCTTGCTTAGAAGAATTAGGAGATGTGTCCTTGGAGTAGGCCTTCTTGGAGGAGGTGTGTCACTGGAGGTAGGTTTTAGGGTTTCAAAAACCCATGCCAAGCCCAGTGTCTCCCTCTTTGCCTGCTGGCACTCATTCTTCCTTCACTGGTATTAGAACCTACCTCTTTGGGATTCTGATGTATATTGAGACAACCAACCTTGTGGACTGAACAGCTACTAGATTCTTGGACTTTCGGTCAGGAGAAAGCCATTGTTGGACTAGCTGGACAATATATGTATACATATATGTGATTTGTTAGAGTTGCATATATATAATTTATTAGAGATTATATATTCATTCTCTCTGTTCTCTTCCTCTAGAGAACCCTGACTAATACAGGCCCCATGACTGATTCTTGGCACTAACACTCAGCAGAAGTCACAAAAGCACCAGCCTGGGGTTGAGCCCTCATCTTTCTCTGGTAGTCCCTTGGAGGCTGCTTATGCTACCTAGAAACTCCTATGCACAACATACTGGTGCTACCACTGTGCAGCCAGAGAGATAAGATACCAGGACTTTCCTGGTTCTCTGTTGTCATCTGTGGGCTGCTGGACAAGTGCTCACCATAGCCATCATCACTGTTTGTTAGAGGTAAGCATGAATAAGCTTCTATACACCCATTCTTTTATCAGTATGTACTGTACCAGGTACTACAAAGGACACACAAAATGTCTTACCATGGATTTCATTCCAACAACACAGCTCTGCCTTTGGTCCACAGCTCATGACCTCTTAAGTTATCAGAGCTCTGTGGGCACCAGGAAGTGAACTGTGCCTACTTCCTCCCTCACAGCGAACACCCCCAGGCTTCTCACAGCATCATCAAAAGAGTTCTACAGGCCTGGCTTTATACTACTACGTCAGTAACTCCCCATGTTCTTGTGCCCGCAGAGTGGGCTGCAGGAACTTTGAACCCAGTGTAACTCATGGAGAAGATTTTGTCCTGATCTCAGGGCCATCCACAGCATATTCTCTCTCTCCCTCTTTCTCTTTCTCCCTCCCTCCCTCCCTCCCTCCCTCCCTCCCTCCCTCCCTCCCCACTCTCTACCTCCTTAAATCAACAACTCACTGTTAACTCCAGAGCTCTCCAAGTATCCTTTAGGTTGGTCATCTCAAGAAACTCAAATGCCAGCATGCAAATGGCTTTGAAGAGTACACAGGATACCCAAATATTTACATGGGTCTGCACAGCCACTCAAATGACAATACTTCAAGTATTTATGCTGGAGGAGAGGCTACCTGAGGAGAGTAAACACGGCCTGTCTTCTCCTTTCTTTCTAATGCCGACTCATATACTTGGGCTCGTAGCTTTATACTCAGCCACCTGAAGGCACAAGCTGTTGCTAACCTGCTCTCACATCAGCCTCCCTCCAGCCTTATTCTTCATCTCTGTGTGTTCATACATTCCCCCATTAAGAAAGAAAAACTTGTCCAAATGGAGCATTCCCATGCCTTACTGTTTTTTGTTGTTGTTGTTGTTGTTGTTGTTATTGTTGTTGTTGTTGTTTGGGTTTTTTGGGTTTTTTTTTTTTTTTCAAATTTGCTTCTTTCATGATTGGTCTTCTCTCAGTGTGTCTCCCATCCTACGGACTTCCTAGATGGGGCAAATCACAGAAGTCAGCTTGCTCTCACCCCATCCCACCTGACTCAGATCCTTTTAAGGACTCCAATCCCATCGGTGCTGATTTAAAAAGGCTCTTCTGGATCCTTTTATGTCAGGGACATTCTGCAGTTTACTGAGCACTCTTTCGTGTCTTTCCTGGCTCCTTGTCCACTGTCCCACAGTCACTACCACACTCTTTGAGTCTTGCCATGTGGCTCTGTGCTGTGAACCTGTCATCCTGACCCTGGTGTCTGCTATGTCCTGCCTCTCCTCTGGCCTGTTTTCCACCACTCTTGGCTGTTTTTTCCACCTGCTTTTCAGCCTCCCTGTAACATCTATGGAATTGGCCTTCCCCCAGTCCTCCCATTCTCGTTCCAGAATATTATTTCCAGCTACTATACACCTGGCACTTTTCTCTTCTACTTATGTCCAGTAGCAAATTGTCTTACACAGAGGATCTGCCTCCATTGCATGGTTTTGTGTTGGGCAAAGTGTTTTTAGTGAATACAAGCAGAAAATCCCTCATCCAAAAATATGAATTGAAAACACTCAGAGTGCTTGTCTAGCATGCTGAAGACCCTAGAGGAATGCTGAAAAAGGCCCCCAAATTGGAAACATTTCAAATACAAACATAATGCCCTGAGAGGAACCTTCCACACCTGACCCGCTGTGATGAGCTACATCACACAGGCACCAAAAATACTGTATGAAGCCCCCTTTGGGGGTTGTATGTAAAGCGTCAATGAAACCTTATGAAGCAATGAATTTCACATTTAGACTTAGGCCCCATTTCCAGTATAACTCATTATGCATATTTACATATTAATAGATCCAAACTAAACTAAAATACTTCTGGTCCTAAGAAGTTCAAATAAGAAATACTCAACCTAGAGTAACTTTTAAGATCTGTTGTGGTTTTACTGTTTCATAAAAACACACCTGTATGCAAGATGTTTTATGCTAATCATCATTGAGATTTATTGTGAATAACCCAGTGTGTTGTGATATGACAGAGGATTATTGATATATAATTCTCAATTTAAGCCTATTTGTTCAGAAAAAAAAATAATAAGGACACCGATTCAGTTTTAGTTCACCTCCTCGTCTTAGTTCAGTACATTAGGTATCCCTAATGTAAACATAAAAGAAGATAGACCATGGCTTGCTTTAGAAACTGTCACGAACAACATTCTGTTTTATTTACATCCATTTTTACTACCTTTTCTATCTTTCAAAGCTCTCTCCCTCTCTCTACTTTTCCTCCTTCTTCTCTTTCCCTCTCTCCCTCATTCTTTTGATATTTTTATTTTCTTTTAAAGCCTTTACAATGTTTTTCAAGACAGAGTGTTGTAGAATATTATTTTAAGGTGTGTTACTTTTGTTTATGTTGCATTTGTTTAACTCTGTGAAGCTGTATTACTGTGCCTGTGTAATACACCTGGTGGTCTAATAAAGAATTGAACGGCCAATAGCAAGGCAGGAGAAAGAATGGGGGGGGGGGGCTGGCAGGCAGAGAGAATAAATAGAAGGAGAAATCTGGGAGGAGAGAGAAAGAAGGAGCAAGAGAACAAGGAGAGGAAGATGCCAGGGGCCAGCCACCCAGCCACAGCCAGCCACAGAGTAAGAGTGAAAGTAAGATTTATAGAAGTAAGAGAAAGGAAAAAGCCCAGAAGCAAAAGGTAGTTAGGATAAGTTAAGAAAAGCTGGCTAGAAACAAGCCAAGCCAAGGTTGGGCATTCATAATTAGAAATAAGCTTCTGTGTGTGATTTATTTGGGAGCTGAGTACCATTGTTTATTTTGGGGAACCAAAAGAACAAGAACAACCAACAACAACAGGGTTTTTCTGGGTAGCCTTTGCTGCCCTGGAACTCACTCTGTAGACCAAGCTGAACTTGAACTCAAAGACCCGCCTGCCTCTGCCTCCAGAGTGCTGGAATTAAAGGTGTACACCACCACTGCCTGGCTTACAAAAATATGTTTTACAAAATATTTTTAATTTACTTTGTATATTGTATATATGCATGTTGCATTTATATCTTTACCCCTTCCTTTCTCTCCTCCCTCCAAACCTCCTGCCCTACCATGCTCTCTCTCAAAATCATGGCCTTTAAAAAATTATTGTTACACATACATTAAAGAATAAATATATAGATACCATCTGCTGCTATGTTCATTTAGTGTTGCTTCTGTGTGCATGATTTTAGCAATCACAGTACCCACTGACATGCCAAAGTAGAGGAGGGAAATCTCACATGTCCCCACCCATAGATGAAGAGCTACAGGCAATGGATGATTGCTGAGAGAGGAAAATTAGTCTTCCCTAATTGTTTATCCAATACAAAGTGGTCAACCCCTTTGAAATTTTGAGAGATTATTACCTTCCTTTGTTATATTTATAAAGCTCAGAACTCTTAGCAATATATTTATTAATTCTTCCAAAATTTCATACATTTTGATCATATTACCCTCCCAACTCCCCTCAGATCCACCCTCACTTTCCTATCCACCCAACTTTGAATTTCCATCTTTAAAAAAAACCTATCAAGCCCAATTTGTGTTACCCATCTACTCTTGGAAGTGGGGCATGCCCTGAAGTCTGGTGAGCTTACCAGGGATCACCCCATTAAAGAAGACTGACTCTCCCTCTCCTGGCAGTCATCAGATGCCAATAGATCCTCAGCTGGTAGTGAGAGTACATGCTCAAATCCCCACCCCTCCATCTGTATCTGCACTTGGCTTCAGCTTGCATAGGTGTTGTGCGTATTATCACAATTACTGGGTTCATATGTGCCACTGCCCTGTTGTATGCAGATAACACTGTTCCCTTGATGTTATCCACCATCTCTAACTCTTATAATCTTCCTGCCCCCTTTTGTATGAATATTCCTGAGCCTAGGGAAGAGAAGTGGGATAGGTATGTCTATTAAGAGTTGAGTACCCCACCATTTCTTATTCTCTGCACCTTGACCAATTGAGAATGTCTGCTAATTTGCTATCTAGTGCAAAAAGAAGCTTCTCTGATTAAAGTTGAGAAATGCACTGATCTATGGTTCAGGGCATATGGCAATAAGTCATTATGAGTCATTTTAATATTACATCCACTTAGTAGAAAAATCATGTTAGGTTCTCCCCTAGGGCCTATGACCCATCTAGCAACAGCTTCTTGGCCCTTTTAACAATGTCAGGTTTGGGTTCCATCTCAAGAACGGGGATTAAAGCCAATCAGAAAATGGTTGATTGCCCCCATAACATTCATGCCACTGTTACACAAGTGGGCACATCCTATTGGATAGTTTTTGTTACAATTGGATAAGACTGATGATTGCTTTTTTCCTTCAGTAGTTGCATAGTACCTTCCAGCACTATGAAGGACAGATAGCAGGAATGAAGCTTCCAGGTGAATACACGCTTCATTTCTCCCTGTTCTATGATTCTCAACTATGTGGTACCATCAGAATTGGGTTTTACTATCAAGCTGGAGCATAACCAAGAACATTGACAATAGCCTTTAATATTTCAGAGTATCTATGGGACTCCACTGGCCAACAACTCAAAAAGAGGTGACCCATTCCTGCTGATAGGATTTCTATTTGCTAGCACATAGTATGTATTTGGGATATTGTCCCTCAATTATAAAGTAAGACCATTTAAACTTTTTATAGATGTTTATGTATGTGTTTAAGAAGCTTCTACAGTAATAGGTTTCCATGTGGCTTTTTCAAAAGGTCTTTAATGCTCATTATCCCTCTCCATATTTCCTCCTCTATCCTGCCCTCCTTCCCATCACTCACCCCATTTAATCCTTTGTCTTCCATTGCTTTCCTGCTTCATAGCTCTGTATTCTATGTCCCTCTCCTTGAAAGGGTCCCCTCCAAACAAAGCCCCTTTAAAGTTTCTAACCTCTGTGAATTCCAAAATAAGCATACATCTAAAGACCCAAAACTAACATCCATATATGAGAAAAATGTGATATTTATCTTTCTGGGTCTGGGTAACCTCAGTCAGAGTAATTATTTCTAGTTCCATCCATTTACCTGAAAATGTCATAATTTCATTTTTAACAGATGAATAACATTCCATTGTGTAAATGTACCATTTTCTAGCTATTGCAAATAGAGCAGCAGCAATAACATGGAAGAGCAAGTATCTCTGTAGTAAGATACAGAGTCTTTAAGGTATATGCTCAAGAGTGGTATAGCTGGATTGTATGATAGATCTATTTCCAGCTTGTGAGGAACCTCCACACTGATTTCCATAGTGGTTGCACAAATTTGTACTCCCACCAGTAGTGAGTAACTGTTTGTCCCCACATCCACACCAGCATCTGCTGTAATTTTTTAAAAAATCATGACAATTCTGATTGGGACAAGATGAAATCTCAGAGTAACTTACTTGATGGTTAAGGATGTTGAACATTTTATTTCTATTTAGTCCTTTGAGAACTCTCTGTTTAGCTCCCTGTGCCATTTTTAAATTAGGTTGTTTTCTTGGTGTTTAGTTTTCTGAGTTTTTCGTATATTCTAGATACTAACTCTCCATCAGATGTATAGGATGCCTATTCACTCAAATAATAGTGTCTTACGCTACTCATGTCCTACTCAAAAACTCCTTTCCTATGCCTATAAGTTCAAGCATGTACCCTACTTTCTTCCCTGCTAGATTCAGGATATCAGGTCATACATCAAAGTCCTTGATCCACTGGGGTTGAGTTTTGTTCAAGATTAGAAATAAGGATCTAGTTTCATTCTTCTACATATAGCTTTGCAGTTTAACTAGCACCATTTGTTGAGATGCTGTCTTTTCTTTAGTGCATATTTTTGGTTTCTTGAAAATCAGGTGGCTATAATAATGTGGGTTTACATGTGGGTCCTCAATTCTATTCCATTGATCAATGTGTGTGTGTGTGTGTGTGTGTGTGTGTGTGTGTGTGTGTGTGTGTGTGTGTTTTGTGCTAGTGCCATGATTCTTTTTGTGATGTAACTTAAAATCAGGGATGAGGATACCCCCAGAGGTTAAAATTTATATTCCACAAGAAAAATGGAAAATCGACCTACTAAGATTAAATTGAGATGAAGTAATTTAAATAGACCTGTAAAACCAATGAGATAAAATTATCATTTTAAATCTTTCAACTCAAAAATGTGCAGGATCCTGTGGATAAGGTGCAGAATCCTAACAGATCTTCAAACAAGAAATCACTCAGAATTTTCTAAAATACAGAAAAGAGTACATGAAGAATCCACCCCCATATCTGAAGCCACTGTTACAGGCCCCTCTGCCTGCTCAGAAACAACATAATTTACTAGTTCTTGGGTCTCTTCCCAAGTGATATGTACAGATGCAAATGGCCAGCCCATCTAATATCTTTCCAGACAACTTGGATCTCATTGGAAGCTACTGGCCATTTTTCTCTTCAAATACTTGAATGTTTTCCATTATCCCAGACTCTATGTCTGACCCCAATCAAATAGCTCTTCAAGAGCCTCCTTCAGCCTCTGCTGCTACACATCACTTCCACACCCACTTGCACATCTGCTGGGACTTCCGGTTTTCTACTTCTGAGAAAGATCTCTTTGCTTTACTTCCCTCTTTGATTTGTGGGCCAGCTCCTGTTTTGAAATTTGGTTGTGTGTTTCTGTCTTTTCTATCCCTTCTGGTTCTGGACTTAATAGGCAGTTGGCCCATCTCCATACTCAGCTGCCTTCCTCTCCATGGTCAATACCACTTAACCTAGAAATAAGACTCAGAGAATAAAGGCTACTGTCTGCTGAGTTATGGTTCCTTGAAAATGAGATGTTGAACTCCTAATCCCCAATGTGGAGGTATTTGTAGATTGGACCTTTAAGAGAAAATTTGAGCTAGATGAGGTCCTAAGACTAATAAAAGTTACTGTGTGTTGCTTAATTGATTCAGTCCATTATATTTATTAGACAGCTTGAGCAACAAAGGCTTTCAAGTTCAGATGGTCTTGGCAGTTTCTGTCAGAGGGCTTGTCCCTGCAGAAGACTGGTTCTACCTCTCCCAGCAGCCACTGATTGACTATAGTCCTTCATGTTGGCATGTAAATTGATGTTGTCTTTGAGCAGGTCTTCTTTAGTCAACCACATTGCTGAAGCTATACTCATCTGTGGGTACGAGGACACATATTTTGAATGCAATTAGAAATTATTGTCATTTCATAAAGTAGTGGCAGTACCTTTCACCTCTCATCAGAAAAGTTTCTCTTTGTAGCAGACAGAGATCATTTAGGAAGTCACAACTGATCAAATTGCAGAGGAAAACTGACTGCAAGATGTCTAGCCCTCCAAGCTGATATATCTACAACACAACCCCTCCACCTAGTGCTCAGGGAATATTGCATAAGTAACGGCAGAAAGAGTGTAAGAGCCAAAAGACATCACTCTGCTGTGATTTGGCTTCTAGATATGACAGGAAAGATATAGCCATGAAATCTCAACAGTATGGCTTCCTAAATAAAACCTGAACTGAGATGCCAATATGGATGGGTAAAATCTCAAGGAGTCCTATCCTTATATGAAGAACTACAGGCAATTAATGACTGCTGAGATTTGGAGAATTAGTATACCACAGGGATGAGGCCCTCTAAATAGTTATCACAATACCAAATGATCATCCTTAAAACATATACATAAGCAACAATAAACAGATATACATACACACACCAATGATAATTAAAGAAAAAGAGTCCATAAACTTAAAAGGGACTGTAGAAGTGCATGAGAAGAGTTAGAGGAAAGAGATGGAGAAAATGATGTAATTATATTTTAATTAAATTTTTCAAATAAAAAAATACATGTAGTCCCCTTGTTGGTATCTAAGAGAAATAAGAACATTCGTCTGTGCATGAATAGAAAGTACACTGATAATCATGTTAACATTATTCATAGATAAACAGTGTGTCTATGAATGACAGAAAAATCTCATTTCTGTCAACTGATAAACGTGTAGACAAAATGTGATACAATACAATGAATTGCTGCTATTCATCAATAGTAAGATTGTAACACTGATATGAGCTATAACACAGGTTTGCTTTGTAATGATAAATATTAAGTTAAAAATTTAGTCAAAAAGACCATGTATGATTCCATCTCAATAACAAGTCCAGCAGATAAGCGTTTCCTAGGTTTGAGCTAGGACAGGAAAATGGGGAGTGGTTGCTAATGAACAGGAAGTTTCTTTGTGAGATGACAGAATTGTCCTGAAATTAGTGGTGATGATGGCACATGTCTATTGAAATCCTAAAACCCATCGAATTATACATTCTGAGTGAATTTTATGCTTTATGAATTATTCTTTAATAAAGATGTTATTAAAATGCATACAAGCTGCCCCTTCAAGAAGTCACAAAGGAAAATCTTCTCATTTATTTAATCTAAAGGATAATAATTTCAGTAATATATCAAAAAGTATTTTATCTAAGCAAGGTTAGCTGTTACACTGCATTTGAATGTCAAGGCTTATCTCAAACATAGAAACAATCCCAGGGAAGGCAGATAGGCTTGCTCTGTCACTAGTTAATACAGGAAGAAAGCACTTCACACTCTTGCCACTGAATTTTTTTAACTCCATCTTTTCAATAATTTGAAAAATAGACTACCTTTATTCCCAAGCCTTAATGCTAAATAGTGAATAAGCTCTAAACATCCACATTTCCCATGTTTTCTTATTCCCAGTGACTGATTTTGATGAGGTCTGGGTTTTGTTGGATAATTTGGTACAAAGGTGGAAACACTTTAAACCAGGGTCAGCCTTTCCGTCACTGTGACCAGATAGATGCTTGAGATACCATTTAAAATGGAAACACTTATTTTGGCTCATGGTCTCAGTTTGGACCACAGGTGGATTGTTCCTTTGCTTCAGGCCTCTCACTAATGCTGTCAAGCTATAAACCCATCAATGAATTAGTCTGTTAATTATGTCAGCACCCTCGTGTGACAATCATCTCTCATGACTGGATCTACCAGCTTGGGACAAAATCTTATATACATAAACCATTGGAAGAACATTGCATCATCAGTCTGAAATGTAGAGAAGGGGACTAATATTGGCAGAGAAAACCCTGGAGGTCAAAACCCTTAAATTACGGCATCAGTGAGAGATGCTGGGAACCTTGTCAGTGGGGCTCAGTTGGAAAGTAGGTCACCATAGACATCTGCTTGGAGACTATATTTGATCCTCACTTCTGTTTCTCAATTACCTTGAGGCAGCATCATTGCTCTCCAAGCCCTTTCACTCTGCCGGCCTTACCTTGCCTTCCTGAGACAGCTAGAATAATAACAATACTACTTCGAACATGTCAGGACGCTAGTAAATGTTTCCCTTAAAGTCATCCGTTGATCTTTCAAAGTCACCATAAAAGACGTTATTTTATGAACACTTTAGAACTGAAGACACTATGTTGAAAAAAGGATAATTAACTTCCCCAACGTCCTACTTATAATATATGACAGGGCCAGTCTGGGCTTCAAATTCAGTTAGACCCCTGAAATCTAAGCCCTCAATTATCACAGTACATAGCTCTTACACAAGAATCATTTTCCATTCTAAAATCAACCTCATTTTGTTGGAGAAATGTAGTGCATCTATCTTATAGGGGAGAGGATAATTCAGTTAAGATCCAGATTGAGTCCAAGTAAGTAACATTTTAAAAGCATTTTTATCCTGTGATAGCTCGCTCTCTCTCTCTCTCTCTCTCTCTCTCTCTCTCTCTCTCTCTCTCTCTCTTTCTCTCTTCTTTTTAGAAAAATCAGTTCTTCAGATTCCACCAGGATTAAGGCTTATTTGCTCCCACAAAACAAGCTGCTTCTCCAGCACTACTTAATATGATGGGTGCCTTCTTCCTTAGGATGTGAGCGCTGCACCGCTGAAAACGGCCAGGGAGAACTTCGCACACCTCACATCTCAGGTCTCAGAGCTCACAGCACTCCTATAGCTCGCTCCCTTTGCTTCATGACCCACTGTGGAAGTAAGATGGCTAGCAACTGCACTGGGAGTGAGAGGCTTCAGAATTCGGTAAGCACAATCACCGAGCTAAAAACCCAAGTAGGAGGAAAACACATCCTCCAGGTCACAATGTGGGATATCTCACAATGAAGACAAGCAGATTCTAAGGGGATGCGACTTAGCAGAGATAAAAAAAAATAGCAGATCAAAGTCCAGGATGCTGGACCAACATCAATGTGGTCCTGTGGAGAGACTCATGACTACAGACTTGACTTGGACTCTGTATGTCAGACATGATGGCTAAATGTATGAACCAATTGTCTGGCTTGATTTCCCTGTTGTTCAGCCATATGCCGGGCTAAGTATGGTGGTATTGTTTGGATTATGATTAACACATAAATAAGAATTCCTTGAAAAATGTAGATTGCCTTCCAAAAGTGGGCTCCATTAAATCAGGTGAAGGCCTTATAGAAAATCTTACATAAACTCAGCAATATTTGAATTTCTCAAAGAAATTTTTTAATTTATTTATTTATTTAGGGTGGGCACACACACATGTGCCATAACCAGAGTATGGGGTCAGAGGACACTTGTTTAAAATGGTTCCCTCCTTTCACCATGTGGATTCCAGAAATTGAGCTCAAGTCATCAGCCTTGACCACAAGCACCTTTTCCTACTGAGCCAAGGAATTCTTTCCTTGCTAAGCCCCAAAGAAGGAATTTTCCCTATGACTATTATATTGAAGTCCCACCTGAATTGCTTGCCTACTTCCCTAAGGAATTTTGATTCAAGACCTCAGCATGAACACAGCTGGATTTCCAAGTCATCAGCTTACCTATGAATTTTTTACTTACCCTCCCCTGCCGACACATGAGACAATTCCTTAAATCAACCTCTCAATGTCTTTTCACTCAATGGATAGATGTGTGTGTGTGTGTGTGTGTGTGTGTGTGTGTGTGTGTGTGTGTCTGTCTGTATCTGTGTCTGTGTGTATTAGAGCACATGTCTTCATTTCTTTTCCTATTGCTATGATAAAATAACCCGACAAAAGCAACGTAAGAGGAAAGGGGTTTATTCTGGCTCACAGCTCAAATCTGAAGTCCATAATGGCAGGGAAATCACATGACGGGAGCTAGAGGCAGCTGGTCACACTGCGTCTGTATTCAAGAAACAGAGAGTGATTAATCCAGCTGTCAGCTCATATTCTCTGACTTATATAGTCCAGGATTCCTGCTTAGAGAATGGTCCTGCCCACAGTTAACACATCAAATAACTTCATGTAGATAACCCCTCAAGGGCATGTCCAAAGGCTTGTTGCCTAGGTGGTTCTCAGTTCTGTCAGGGTGACAATTAAGAATGACCATCACAGCATCCTACTGCTTATTTTTCTCTGAAGAACCCTGACTGAAACAGGCTGACCCCACAGCCTGGTGGATGTCATCGAACTTTTCTGATGCTCCATTTCCTCACTTGACAACAGATGCAATAGTACACAGATGAACAGGCATGTGAAAATCCCCTATGATCCAGCCTAGCACAAGTGACACTCAGTAGGTAACAGTTGTTATTGTAACTAAATCAGTGCTTTGATGATTTATTAAGAAAAGGCTTTTCTTAGCATAGAATAGACCAATATTTTAAGTATCTTTAAACTATTGCTTCACGTGGTATCTCTGGTATTTTTAGTTCATGTTAGCAAGCAATTCAAATAATTGTTTCTACTATGTTGGACCAATAGTAATAAATGTTGTGACTATGAATAAGTATCATCACAGGTCAGGGGGTAAGGCAGACACAGATGCCAGCTAATGATTCTCTATTGGTGTGAGACATACAATTCTTTGCAATGAAAAACAAAGCCACTCATTCTGTGAGAGCTCAAAACGGGGAGAAAAGAAGAAGTGCTCGGGAAAAGTGAACAAAGGAAGCAAAATTTGTTCATTTAAAAAACAAAAGACGGACGGAGGGTGGACTTGTGGGGCAGAATGTGGGTGTGGGGTCAGTGAGGGGCAAGAAAGGTTTTTCTTGAAAGAAAACATTGCCACCACTCACTGTTAACAGAAAACTGACTGTGACCATCCCCATAGCAGGAGGCTCCGTTTTCTCCAGCTCTCTAACAAAGGTTCCTTTGAACGTGCTACAGGCCCTCTGATTGGAAGGAAAGAGGCATAGTCACCCAAGGAATTCATAAGAGAGAGGGAGCTGGTGTATTACTTTTTATTTGGGTAAATTTGTCAAGCTGACATGCCTAGAAATTTAGACAAACCAGAGCCTGGGGGCCCAGCAATCATTGAAATCCCCTTCTGCAGACTTGGGAAGTGACAGCAGGTACCCACATTGAAAAAGACCACAGAGAAGCTGGAAGAGTTATTAAACCCCCCCAAAAGGCATTTTGAAACAGTCTCACACATTTCAACGCCTCTAAAACAAAATAAAAATAAAGCGTGTTGTAATTTGAATGTTAATATCTCATCAAGTTTTATGTGTGTGTGTTGGGGGTGGCTCCATAGTCTGTTTTCCAGAAGCAGATAATGTAGCAATAAACAGCTGGCTGCCCTCCATGCAGACGGTTATGCTGCCTTTGTGATCCATCTTCTCCACCATGTGCTAGCGTGAAGTGAAAAGAGGCAGGCTCAGGGGCTCTTTATTCTGAGGCCAGATCACAGCACGTGGAGAAACATGGTTCTGGAAAACAACACTGCTTCTCCAGTGCCCGGGGTGGATCTGGCAAGGCAGCATGAGGGCACCTGGGTGCTTCCTGGCATTGTGTGGCACAATGAAGCTGTTACTGCAGATAGAACAGTCCATCAGTGTGGAGTCACTAAATGCTCAGGTGTCCAATCAAGCCACTCTGGAGGCATGTCAGCATGCTTCTCAGAGAGCAATTGAAGAAGGATCAATTATGTTAGAGTATTAGAATGCTGGTGGGTCTGCAAGAAGAAATGACTAATGAGTGCCTATCACATGCCACTCCTGGCAGGATGTCAGTCTGGTTAACAGAGTGCCTGCAAAGGAAGAAGATTCACTAATGTGATTAGTGTGTTCTCTCTGTGTGTGGGTGTGTGCACACATGCATAAGCGTCCCATTAGCTCTCCCTAGGACTTCTATGTTTTTAATTCTTTGTGAGGCTTTAGTTGGTGGTATAGTGGTTCTAAGCATTCTCCTTCACTGAATCATCACTTGGCTAAAGTAAAGGGTTTTCATAGTATAGAATAGACCAATATTTTAAGTATCTTTAAACTATTTTGCTTTATGTGGTATCTCTGTTATTTTTAGTTCATCCTAGCAAGCAATTCAAGCAAACTACATTGCAAATACTGTTACCTACAGATGAAAAATATAGACATATAGATATCTAGTGTGTTCAAGGTAATAAAGCCACTAAGAGTGAAGTCAAAACTGGAACTCTGGGCATCTGGCCTCGGAGTAATAGCTATTATTGATAAGACCTTCTTCCTTCCCAGGCAGACCAGAAGCCCCACCCACTATCCTTATGGGTAGCCTGTATCCACCACCCCCTCCAATGTACCCTGGTTTATTTTCTTTCCTGGTTTCTGAAGAGAACCCAGGTTAAATACATCCAAACATTTGGGTCTAGTATCAACAAATAAGAATGAACATTCATGTTTGTTGTCTGGGTTACTTCACTCAGTGTTATTGCTGGAGAGCTTCTCTCTAGGTCCCACCAAACCCCCGCAGTCCCACAACCCACGTATAAAATAATCACTCAGACGCTTATATTACTTATAAACTGTATGGCCATGGCAGGCTTCTTGTTATCTACTTCTTCTATCTTAAATTAACCCATTTCTATAAATCTATACCTTGCCACGTGGCTCATGGCTTACTGGAATCTTCACATGCTGCTTGTCATGGTGGCGGCTGGCAGTGTCTCTCCCTCTGCCTTCCAGTTCCCTCAATTCTCCTCTCTGTTAGTCCCACCTATACTTCCTGTCTGGCTACTGGCCAATCAGTGTTTTATTTATTAACCAATCAGAGCAACACATTTGCCATACAGAACATCCCACAGCACTTCCCCTTTTCTTTTTTTTTTTAAGGAAGGTTTTAACTTTTACATAGTAAAATTACATAGAACAAAACAATTATCAAACAAGAATTACAGTTACAATATTAAAGAAGATATCCTATCTATCTTATATTTGTGAGTCTAAGGTTTTATATCTAACCCATCTTTTATCATAACTGAGGAAATTATAACTATCTAGTTTTCAACCACATCAAAGACTTCAGAAGGATATAATATTACCTGAGAAATGGGAGAAGGATGCAAGCAACTTTCAGGAGTCTTGCAGGGTAGACAGAGACAGCTGGCAGCCTGGACAGTCATCCAAAGTTCTCTTGTAAAGTTGGGGCATCTGTCTTCAGCCCACAGGGCTAGAGACTCTCAGTCATTTTTCTCTGTGTCCTGTAGAATGTCTGGCACTTTCCTCTGCAAAGCAGGAACCTGAAGGACCATTTCTCCAAGCAAAAAAAAAAAAAAAAACCTCCCTTTTAACTACATGGAGTGGCCTTAATAATTTCACCAATACAGTGTATCTTCTAGTTCCATTCATTTATGTACAGATTTCATTTTTCTTTGCAGCTGAACAGCCTTCCACAGAGTATATGCAGCACAGTTTCATTAGCCATGCATCATTTGAAGGACTTGAGGTTGTTTCCCTTTCCTAGATATGGTGAGGCAAGCAGCAGTGAACACAGCTCAACAAGTTTCAGTAGACCAGTTCTCTCTTTGGAGTCATGAAGGGTGAGTAAAGGGGTTGTAGAATCTTCCTCCAGGGTTAAGCCAATGAGTCCAAACAAGTAGCCACCAAGTCTCTGTATGAGGTCCCAAGAGGCCATTGCAAGAAGCTGTGGAAGTGGAGCCTGGATTGCACTGTGGTCCCCTAAGTTGTTAGAAAGCCTGAGTCACATGGTATCTTCCAAGAAGAGCTGCATACAAGGAGGAGAACAAGCCCAAGAGAGAAGTGTGCTGTGGGCAGCAAAGCTGAAAGGGAAGAGCCACTGAAGCCCTTTGGCATCAGAATAGAGATACAGGATCTAAATTTTTCTCTGCTGGGTTTCAGTCTTGCTTTGGTCCTCTATTTCCTCTTTATGCTCCCAATGGTAATGTATATGCTGTGCCATCATATGTTGGAAGCATATACTTTTCTTTTTGATTTTACAGGGGGTCACAATTAAGTGATTGCCTTGAATCTCAGAAGAGACTTTAGATTTTTAAGCTTTCGTGAGAATGAAAGACTATGGGGACTTTTGAATTTGGGCTATATGCGTTTTACATTATGATATGGTCACAAGCTTATGAGGGCCAGTGGGTAGAATGTCATGTTTTGAATAATAATGGCCACCATAGGCTCATATGTTTGAATACTTGGTCCCCAGTTGATGGAACTATTTGGGAAGGATTAGAAGGTGTGTCCTTGTTGGAGTAAGTATGTCACTGGGATCGATCTTGGAGGGTTCAAAAGAAATTTCAACAATTTGGTCATCTAAGTAAGACCTGCAAATGATAACACCAGTTGATACCAACATGAATGGGGGAAATCTCACAAGGACTCACCTCTAGGTGAAAAAATACAGGCGATTGATGGCTTCTGCAAGATGAAGAATCAGACTTCTCAGTGCTAAGCCCCTGATAAGATATCCAATCCAAAGTAGTCAACCCTAAACATGGAAATATGAGCAGCACTAAATGGACTCAATGGGTCGCACACACACACACACACACACACACACACACACACACACACAAACACTTGCATGTGTGTGTGTATAACATAAGTGTGTAGGTAATAATAATTAAAGAAGAAGATGTTGTGAGCTTGAAAGGGAATAGGGAGATGGGAAGAGTTGGAAGGACAAAAGGCAAGGGCAGAAATGAAGCAACTGCAGTAATCTTGTATGATATTCTCAAGTCTTTAAAATTAACAGAAGGGAAAAGAAAAGCGGGTGTAGCCTTTCAGTTCCTCTAAATACTCCGGTATTGCTTTAGTAAAGCCCAAATCTCCCATTCCATAAGCAGAGGCATTTGCATAATGGCTACATTGGAACATATCAACAACCAATGGAAAAGTTGAAGCCGAAAGCCTTCTCAGGGGTGCAGAATGGCCACTGTTGACAACACAATGCACCACTGCGCTGGAGTCAGCTGAGACACTCATTTGTGTTGGGGTCAGATGTTCAAGATTTTTGTCTCTTTCCACCTTGTTTATATCATTCTTGGGCTTCAGGTACACTTTCACCAAGGCCTTCCTACTGAGCTTAGACTCTTACCTACCTCAGAGACCAGGCCCCAAGGGCCTATCCTTGGTGCTTACATTTCTAAGGTATGCCTCCCAGGTCCTTGCAAAAGGCAGTCATGGACAGTAAATAGACATGAGGGTTTTAAAGGGTATCTCTCCTTTGTTTATTTTTAAATTTTTATGTGCATGTGCTTTCCTGAGCTTATGTGTATCACATGAGTGCAAGAGATGGTGGAGGCCAGAAGAGGGCGTTAGAGCCCCTGGAACTGGAGTTAGAGGTGGTTGTGAGCCACAAGACAGGTGCTGGCAACTGAGCTCAGATCCTCTAGGTAAGCAATAAGCTATCTCAACCACTGAGCTAATTCTGTAGCCCTGCAAGGGGTTTTTAAAAAATGAATCTCTATGTCTGTAAAGGCTACATTTGTAAATAGAATGAAATTTTGTATAAAATAATATGTCATCTTAACACTGAGGCAGTATTTACTGCTGTTCAAATATAACCATTGTGTAGCTGTGGTATGAACAAGGAAGAGTGAACAGGTGGCATTAAAGATGACAAGAATTCATTTTTTTATAAGCCAGATTACTCTTTCCCACTTTTCTCTCTTGGTTCCCCAAATTGGTTATTTAGCACTTAGCATCACAAGTGAAATTCTTCATCTCCTAATTTTAATTTGACTATGGAAACATATGGTTGGAGCAGTTCATAAACATATAAAAACTCAAAATCTTAAAGGAAGAGATGCTAATGTGCGGTAGTCTCAAAGCATGCTATCTCTTGTGATCTGTCCCAGACACAACTGTTAGAAAAGTAATTACATAAACAATGGCATGACCTGTCTCTGTCTCAGTGACTTCAGTTTTGTGACATAGTAAAATCCATCAATTGAAAAGAATACTTGAATGTCAAAGAATAGGAAAATTATTCATAATGGCAAATTTCCTAGATAAAGCCCCTGCTCTTGGGAAGAAGTCTGTTTAATATGTGGTCAGCAAGAAGCAAGGGTAAGGCCATCTTGGCCAGTGGTCACTACAATCTTCCTTTTAATTGACAGGCTTCATTTCAAGAGTTACAGTTTCTTTGTTTAAGGGCTTTTGTTTCTCTTTTTAGAATGAAACATTTAAATTTGCTGCAGACCATCCATTTGCTTATTGGTTCTTTTTGAAAGAACTAGATATGCTTTTTCTAAACAAAAAGGTGTAACTATTCTAGTGAGACACATGAGAAAGAGCTTTGTGTAATATTCATAACTAAGCCACGGTCCCAGGAAGAATCATGTGTGCCTGCTTACCTGTATTCAAGAACTGGACCCTGTGCTTTAGAGCATCTACCGTAGTTTTCAATGTAACTGCTTATGTTGAATTTCTCTCAATGCTTAGCAGTAAGTCCAGTGTGTGGGGTGTGGGTAATGTATTCTAATGGAATTAATCAATTCTGGAAACCCAAGGGGAGAGGTGGAAATCAGGCAGGTATGTAAGAATCTCTTTCCAGACATGCCATTTATTCCACTGAGGTACCAGAAATTTCCATCATATTTATTCCTGAGGAACTGACAGATTTCATGGCTCCCAACTCCTCTGATGAAAGCATAAGAGAAAATAAAATAATTTGATCTGTGCTGGTCTAGCCGAGCCAGTGCAACAGTGTGGCTCCTATGAAATGCGGCCAAGTGACAGTGAAGAGAGGGGGCAGGCAAAACAACAACAAAATAAAAATGACTCTCCACACACACTCGAAAACGTTATTATCGGGAGAGTGATATTGGAATTGGCTGTGTGGCTCCTGGGAAACAGAGGTGTACTTGAAAGCCATCTTCAAATCTAAAGGACTTCATCAGGAAAACAAGGAGCATCAATGGGCCAACAAATAGACTACAGCCACAGACCCCTCCCACCCTCCTTCCATCATTCATTCAGTCCCACATCCTTTGAGATCACCAAGAGAAGAGATAGAGAAAACAGCAACAAAACCCAACTCAGACCGAGGGTGTATGTGAACTTGTAATAAGGAAAAAGGACGGGCGGTGGTGGTACATGCCTTTAATCCCAACACTTGGGAGGCAGAGGCAGGCAGATCTCTGTGAGTTCAAGGCTAGCCTAGGCCACAGATTGAGTTCCAGGACAGGCTCCAAAGCTACACAGAGAAACCCTGGCTCAAAAAAACAAAAAGAAAAAAAGAAAAAGAAAAAAATCAAAGGCAAAATCTTCTCATCTACAGTCTAGAGGGCACCAAATGAAATAGGAAAAGAAGATGGATGGAAGGAAGAGGCAGAGACATGGCAAGTCAGAAGCATACTGAAAGAAGACGTATCATCTGAGAAGGTCTTAACCCCAACAAGGTCGTGTCTGAGTAAGCAGAAAAAGGAACTTCTGAAAATACATATTAGAACAATGCAATGCCCTTCTAGATTTGTCCATTTTTAATGAAAATCTGCATATCTGACATGAAAGTTCCAAGCCTGAAGGAACAGACCAATACAGGGCTAGCCCTCCAGCAGCCTGAAGGTCCACCTT
>CABHPP010146520.1:0-61870 GCA_902168425.1 Peromyscus attwateri | reverse complement strand
ACACACACACACACACACACACACACACACACACACACTGCCTTGGTGTGAAATCACTCTTGGCAATCAGCCATAGCGGTGAGGCTAGTACAGCCCTGGTACATAGTACATTTCAAATTTATCTCCCTACACAAGTTACCAGAGAGTCCCTTTAGAACTAGAAAGAGATGTACTCTCAGACCCCCAGACTATAACGTATTTTTTTAATCCCTGAGGAAGACTGTTTCTCCTGCTCTCAGTGGTTAGCTGCTGTAGTTCTTTATCTATGGATGGGGCACTGTGAGAGTCCCCTTTCATGTTAGCATGACTATTTTTGTTGGACTTGGTGAGGTCTTGCTGAGGTAGCCATATTGTTGAAATATCAGGAGTGAGGTTCCCTGCCATTTCTAGGAGATACAATCTCACCAGATTTCCTAGTCTTCTGACACGGTTTCTCTGTGTAACAGCCCTGGCTGTCCTGGAACTCTCTCCGTAGACCAGGCTGGCCTCAAACTCAGAGAGATCCACCTGCCTCTGCCTCCCAAGTGCTGGGATTAAAGGCACTCACCACCACGCCCAGCTCTAACAATACAATTCTTATGAGTCATTTATTTAATTTTATGGAGGATTTATTAAGGATTTATCCCTTAGATAGTTTGCAGTATAAAGTTATTAGCACTAAGTAGTTGCTTGTATTTTTCACTAATACCTATTTCTTAAGCATGATTTTATATTACATACAACATCTACACAGAGCTGATAATAGATGCATTGTCTTCTATTCACTGGCTTTGCCAAAAAAAAAAAAAAGACAATTATATGAAACTACTGACTGATTCAAAAGAGAGACTAGAAGGATTGAGATCTGTTGAGAACTGGACTGTTTTCCAGTGTGGTGGAGACTGCTCAGATAATCAACGTCTGAACAGAGTATGTGAGGAAGAATTTTTAAAGGAGCTTTAAAATTTTTAAAGTTTTGTCAGGCTAATGTTATGAGCTTTCGGGATGAAAATGTCTTTTTGACATAGCGAACTATCAAATGAAAATCTCTTCATAGAAGATGAATAGCATTTTATTAAAAATGGCATGTGTGACAGAGATTGCAAACTGCAGCGGAAATGAGATGAACACATATTTCTGATTTCTGCTGCTTTCTCTTTGGCACTTTGTTTTTCTGTTTGCTTGTTTGGTATTGTTCTGATTTGTTTGTTTTTGCAGCAGCAGTAGTAATAGTAATCATAATCATCATAGATCCCTATTTGTTTTCTAATAAGAGAGAGAAAGAAAGGGTATGGATTTGGGTGGGTGGGAAGTGGGGAGGATCAGGAAGGAGCTGAGGGAGGAGAAATTGTAATCAGAATATATTGTATGAAAAAATCTACTTTCAATTAAAAAAATAAATAATAAGAATAACGCAAAAAATACATCACATAGCTACCTCAAAATTACATTAGCAATAAAGGTCCAGTTCAATTTTAAAAATTAAATAAATAAAAGATTAATCATGACAAGTACACAGCAGTTGTTTGTGGCTTTTAACATCTAGGGAAGAGAAGGAGATCCGTTTGAACAGTACTCACCAACATCTAGGGAGGAGAAGGGGATCCATTTGAACAATACTCACCAAGAACATCTAGGAGAGAGAAGGGGATCCATTTGAATAGGACTCAACAACAACTTCAGAGTCTTTGTGAAATGAGTCATTTTAGTGGCCATTTTATCAGAGCACGCCTGAAGGTTGATACCAAATGTGGTCATCAGAGATATTATAACATAACACGTTGGTGGGAGCACACGTGTTACCTGACTCTTTCTAAGAAAACCTGTGATTTAATTAAATCACAAAAAAACTCTACAAAGGTGAGTCATTTTTAAACTACATATTGATGAACAAATGTAAACCATAATACCATGATTGAGAAATTTGTTTACTCAACAGTTAGATAACTTTGAGTATTTAAGGTCATAATTTCACCTACCAAATCAGAAAGTTGGAAAATAGAAAATAAAAAGGTAAGTAAAGGCAAAATACACATGACACACGAGACATTATCCTGAAGGATAAACCTAGAAGCCATTGACTGACAGTAAGAAATAAAATATAAACTGTGCGTGGTGGTGCACTCCTTTAATCCCAGCACTCGGGAAGCAGAGGCACTCGGAACTCTATGAGTTCAGGGCCAGCCTGGTCTACAAATCGAGTTTCAGGATAACCAGGGCTGTTACACAGAGAGACCTCTCTTGAAAAACAAAACAAACAGCAACAACAACAACAAAAGCAAAGAAATAAAAAAATAATAATAATAGCATAACTACGCTAATGAAAGCCACCTACTGTGTGGAGCACTGGAAACCAGCAAAAGAGAAAGGTACCCTGTGTCTGTTGTCAAGTGACACAGGCTAAGATTAGAATGGCTGTTGGTACAAAGATAATTTAACAGAACTGGAAAGGGGAATCCAGAGAACTTGGTAACTGGTATACTCTGTGGGACTGCTCAGGAGCCAAAGAAAGGTTAAAGAGAATAAGTTTACATGGGAGGAGATGCACTTCTTCCAGTACAGCAGGGAAGATGTAGGAGGCATTTCCATGGATTAATCTGTAGCTTTGATACTAACATGTAAGGAAAGTCTTGATTACTCCAGTTACATACAGAATTGAGTCAAGGTCTCTGGAAAACACCTAAGGAGTGGGGTGGGTAGAATAAAGAATCAAAAGATAGACAAGGTGATTCGTGCCTTTAATCCCTGCATTCAGGAGGCAGAGGCTGGTGTATCCCAGTGAGATTGAGGCCAAGCTGGTCTACATAGTGAGTTCCAGGATGGCCAGGGCTACATAGATGGACCCTGTCTCAGAAGGAGAAAGGGGTGGTTATACATGCCTTTAGTTTGGCTGTTTGGGAAGCTAAGCCCATAGTTTGAGTTCAACCTACAAACGTGATGAAATCTGGTCTCAAAAATAAACAAATACAGAGGATATAATCACAGAAAACTGATGTATTAGTCAAGCTTCTAAAGAGCTAATACCTAATTGTTAAAGGGGTTTATGAGATGAGCTTATGGAATCCCAGGATAACAGTTTCACAATTGCCATCTGCAAACTGGACATCATGGGAAAAGCAGTATCTGCTCAGTCTAAGAAGCTGGGAATCACCTTAAATTGCCTGGAGAGTGTCTGCTGCAAGTCTACTTCTAAAGACTGAAGACTAAGGGGGTCTGACAACCCTGGTTGATGGCATCAAAAAAATTCTACTGGCTCAAAAAGAGACTAAAGTGCGTATTTGTGGCTTCTGTGACATCTGGAGTCCCAGCTCTTGGACTGTGTCACTTACAATCAAGGAGAACCATATTAATTAGACTTTTCATCACTGAATGAATACATGATGGAAATGTTTTGATTCATAGGTTCAGAGATTTAGATCCAAGGTTTGCTGGACCCATTGCTTTGGCTTGAAGAAAGGAAGTTTCCTGGAGGCAGAAGTGTATGGTGGAAGCTGCTCACTTCCAGAAGGCTGGAAAGCAGAGAGCACCAGGTGATGTCAGGGCAGATAGAATCTGCAGAGGCACATATTCAAATGACCCGCTTCCTCCAAGAAGTAAACAGTTCCCTTCTAGTCCACCATTCTCCAATGTTCTATTCAAGTTTTGAGCTCACCACAGGATTAACCCATTGATTAAGTCAGAGACTTCCTGACTTAATTGTCTCTGGAAAAGTCTTCACCAACACACTTGGTGGGGGGGTGAACTTTACCAATCACCTGTGTGTATCTCAGTCCAATCAAGCTGATGATCAAGATTAATCATTGCAATGTATTCCCACTCTGTTCATTGAGCCGCTTGGCCAAACCTTTCTAGAAACACCTTCTCAGGCACACCGGGAAGAATATTTCATCAGTTTGCTCCTGTGTTGATTACACCAAGATGACAACCAAAGTTAAATTTCACAGCTAGAACGACCATTGGCCATCCCAAAGGGTAAAATGGAGGTTAATGAAAAGATCAAAGCCCTGAAACAAAACAAGAATGAAATAAGAATAATAAGGTAATTTATTGCATGTCTCATGTCAGAAGCAGCATTATCCATAATAGCTAAAAGCTATAAACATCCCAGGTGTCAATGAGTGGGTAAGTGGATAAGCAACATAAAGTAGATAATACAATAGATATTATTCAGCATCTTAAACAGAAAGAAAAAAGTCTGGTGATTCTGGGTGTCGCAGTGCGCCCCCATAATAGCTCAGCCATCAGGATGATGAGTTCTGGTCCAGCCTGGGCTACATAGCAGGTATAAAAACAGCCTTGACTGCATAGAAAAACCTGTCTCAAAGTTTGCAGAAGAAAATTCCAATATTTGCTTCAACTTGAATTACTATTAAGGATATTATGCTAAGTAAAATAAGCACATCAAAACAGCCAAATATTCAGTACTTCAGTTATGCAATGAACTTAGAGTAGTCAAAACTATAAGCTCCAAAAGGAAAATGGTGGTTTCCAGAGGCTGAGAGGAGAGAGGAATGGAGAGTTATCACTTAATGAGTGTGTAGTCTCAGCTTCGCAACATCAGAACAGTCCTGGCGATGGATGGTGGGGATGGTTCAAGGCCAAGACATTCTTATGAATATGCTTAGCTGAGCTATACACATAAAAATGGATAAGATACACAGATTTTATGCTGTGTGGATATTACCACAATAAAAAAAAATAAAACACACAAAATAAGTAGGGCAAAGATATGCATTATGAATGCGAAGGAAAGAGAAGCAAGGGAGAGTGAATTAATATCAAATGAAGTAGAGCTACATTAACATTTGAGACAGGGGGGAAAACAACTCTGAAATTTCTGAATAAAAGTTACCATTTCTAATCTCAAAACATAGAACATGTTTGGGTACACTGCCCTGGGTGCAGCCAGGAGCCCTTCCCAGGCCATCACTCTAGCCAGCAGAATCACTAGCATCTACTGATCTTGCAACCTTTCTGTTAGCTGACACATCCTGACTCTGATAGGCTGTGCTTATAAAGCTGGGAATGTTTCCATAATGTGACCTTTAAAGTCTAAAGACTACAAATGGCTAACCCATGAATGAGAACTGGGAGACGCCTCGGAAGACATGTTCATGAAACAGGTATCCTGAGAAACTAGCAAGAGGATCACTGACACTGAGATGCTCTACCACTGTGAATGAGAAAAAACAAACAAACAAACAAACGAATGAATGAATGAATGAATAAATAACATCACGCTGGTGCCACCTGCTACCTGCAAGACTGAGGCTTTAAGACGTGTGGACCCACTGGCTCGTCACAAAGTCAGTGTAAAACATTAGTGCAGCTATCACTGGTGAACAAACAAAACAGACTTAACGGAGGAGCGCAGCTAAGATGCCCCCAACTGAACTGGAAGCCACTGCCTCCAGAGCCAGAGCCCAAGACTAGAGACTAGGCGGTACTGGTGCTGAGTTCACCAACAGGGAGATGACACAGACTCCATTAAACTTCAATGCAGAATTGAAATAAGTAAAGTGTTCTAATTACTGTGTTGGCAGAGCGTGAGAAAGCAGGGTGTGATCCTACTGTGCTGCTTGCAGTGAACACGAAGCCTTTTCCTGTGAGACACCCGCTTCTCATCCAGATGGCAAGGACGCGTCATTTACATGTGCTCTCACAAGCGGGTACGTGCCCTTTACTCTGCTGGAAATCACAGCTTCTGGCTGTTGACAGACTTCACTTGTACTTCCCTACAACATGCATTTATTTCTGTAAAATTTCACGTTTGCTTTAAAAATGGGTCTTTGAATTCATCTGGTGTTTCTTCAGAGTAAAATAAAATTTTTAGTTGGATTGATAATTAAATATATAAGTAAATAAAATGCAATATTTTGTAAAAGACATGTCTCTCTTTTTTTTTTCTTTTTTTTTTTTTTTTTTTTTTTTTCTCTTTTTTGAGACAGGGTTTCTCTGTGTAGCTTTGGAGCCTATCCTGGAACTCGCTGTCTAGACCAGGCTGGCCTTGAACTCACAGAGATCCGCCTTCCTCTGCCTCCCGAGTGCTGGGATTAAAGGCATGAGCCGCTGCTGCTGCTGCTGCTGCTGCTGCCGCCGCCGCCGCCGCCGCCGCCGCCGCCGCCGCCACCACCACCACCACCACCCAGCAAAAGGTATGTCTCTTAAGTCTGAACTGGATGTGTCTGTTGCACCCAACACCTTTGAAGCACGTATTAGCATTTAAAGTATGCCACAACAGAACATGTTAAACTATAAACTTAGATTCCGCTAACAGTGCTGGCTGGCTTGGCACTAGCTTTCTCAGTAGGAACAGGTGTGTATACACACTGATTGATTTCTAATGTTGAAGCACGGTTATAGTGTGGGGTCAACCCTGCTTGCTAGTGACAGGGAAGTCATTTCTTTGTTGGTACAATCTTTCTTCTGATTAGGCAATGGGTAATTATTGACTTACAACATAATATAAGAAGCATCTATCCCTCTTCTATTCTCTATAAGACATGTGCAAAACTAACATTAACTCTTCTGCAAATGTGGAACAGAATTCTCCAGTAAAAACATGTGTGCCAACTCATTTATTTTTTAAACGTTTACAGTTTCAGATTATTTTAATGGTGTGTCACAAGATGGGTCTAGTTACCCATTTTATCTTGGATGTGTGAGTGTAGTTTATAGATTTCAAGGAACTGGTCCATTCACTTTGAGCTGCTGAATTTAAGAACATAACCTTCTGTGGTATGTGTGTGTGTGTGTGTGTGTGTGTGTGTGTGTGTGTGTGTCCCCGCTCATCACCCTGATGGCTGAGGGATGTACACGGGCAGGCATTCTCTGGCTCACTCCTCCTGTGGTGGCTCGAGCTTTTGTAATCTTTATCACTCTTATTAGAGGTGCATCCAAGTTACAAATTACTGGGGGTTTGTTGGTATTTTTCAGGAGGAAAACAGCTTTGGTTTCAGCTTCTCTACTATCCATTTTACTTTCATGACTTCTATTCTTAGTATCATTCTCTTGCTACTGACTGCTTTGGACTTACTTTGTTCTGTTTTACTGTTTCTTAAGGTAAAATTTTGGATAACTGATTTAAAGACTTCTCTCTTCTCTTTTTTTTTTAATTTTTTTTTTCTATTTTTCAAGACAGGGTTTCTCTGTGTAACAGCCCCGCCTATCCTGGAATTCACTTTGTAGACCAGGCTGGCCTCAAACCCACAGAGATCCGCCTACCTCTGCCTCCCGAGTGCTGGGATTAAAGGTGTGCACCACCACTTGCCCGCCAACTTCTCTCTTTTCTAATGTGATCATTTATTGCTGTGTACTGCCCTCAGCACAGCTTCCACTGCCTGCGACAGACTCTCGTTTGTTGGATTTTTATTTACATAAATGTATTTTAAATATTTTAAGAATTTCCTTTTGAATCAGGGATTATTTAAGGGGTCTTGTTCTGTTTGTTTGTCTTCTGTTGTTGTTGATGATGTCATTATGCTCCAGAAGGTTCAGAGTCAAAGTTGCACATGATAAAAGCCACTGCTCAGAATGAACACAACATATTAAATGTATTTATAGATCCACAGAAAAGACTGGGGAAGAGAGTGACTGTGTTATACATGGGGTAAAATTGGTTGCATTTTATGAAGACATTAAAAGAGAAAGCGTATTGGGGGGAAATGTCTGATTCAAGTGGAAGGAAAGTCTTGGGAAGAAGACCCATCTGCTTCACCACAGATTATTAGAACATCAAAGACTGTGGAAAGGTTGGAATGTTGCAGGTCCAGGTCCTAATTACAAATTATGTTGGGCTTTTTGGGCCCTTTCATTTCACCTCTGTGTGTGACCGAACATCTTTGTAACTATTGGAGAAATATCTTAGAATGTAGAAACAAACCACTAGCTGCCACCAACCATGGCTAAGATTGCCATCGTATAACATCTGAAGTCTGCAGCTCAGTTGTCCTGCTCTTCTGGAATCTGCCTACCTGCTATTTCAATGAATGCCCTCAAACAGTGTATTGATTGATTATGTTTTTAGTTCTCTAAAAACTTGCGGAAATTGTTAGCCTGGTTGGAACATAGAATTCTGGGTAACCTGAATCTGTGTGCCCAGATCATGGCTTGGGAGTAAAGTCTGTGTTGTCCCCTTTGAGGTGAGAGTTGCGTGTTTGCATTGACTCTGCTAGCAGAAACGAGACTCGAAGCTCAGAAGCTTTCCCATCCTTCACTGGTAAAAGCTAACAGTGAGCAGGCAGGCATATGGGCAACAAAGACTCATTACTATTCTGCCTTGAGGCAGGAATGCGCTCAACAATGTGGCAGGCATATCTGTTGTCAGAACCTCTAAACTGATTAAGTTGTCAAAGAGGAAGGAAGCAATTAAGGTTTTGGCTCAACAAGCCCTTGCAACTGGACAAAGTGGCTTCATAGACATGACAGATACTGCACATAAATCCCAGCTCCTTTTCCCCAGTGAGCCCCACGCAGTTGAACATATTTGCATGGGCAGCAAAGCCAGCACGGCCCATTGGTTGGTCTTGCTGGTCTTCTTTCTCTTTTCTGCCTCCCATATTCTCCTGTTGGTCATAAGCCTTTTGGCTTCACAGTTTCCTGTCCTACCGGTTGACCTAAGAGTGATAAAGGAAAAAAACTTGACATAATCTGAATTTTGCTACAGGGGTTAAGAGAGAACAGGGAACACATAAGGGAAATTATAACTATTGGTGAAACTGATAAAAGACCATCACATGTTCCTAAATATATGTTGAAACTTTGACCTAAATCCCATCATTGATGCCAGACTATTAATCCAACCAATCAGAAGCAGCAGTTACTTCTTAAGGATAATCATCAGAAAGTCTCATGTTTGAATCACTCATAGATCTTCTCCGGCCAGTGTAGACTGAGTAGGAGCACTGTGTTTTCTTTCCCTGATTCACTATAAAAATGTTCTTGGGGATGGAAGTGTAACTCTGTTGATGAGTGCTTGCATGGCACATATGAGCCCTGGGTTCTGTCCTCAGCACTGCCAAACAAACACAAAACAAACAAAACACCAGGAATGTTCTCCCAGGTCCTTGTGTTTCCATGGCTAACATCTGCAATGGCTAATAAGCCTTTCATTTCAGAGACCTCTCAGCTTCTAGAGTTTCACAAGGAAACAGAAAGGAATGTGGGAGGAAAGGAAGCATGTGACATGGCAAAGAGAGAGACAGAGTAGACTGTGAAAGTGGGGCTGTACCAGCTGGAGGGGAGAGGGAAGGTCCTGCGTGGAGATGGCGCTCATCTCCCACGTGACACAGCAATTACTGTGATGCTTACTTTTAAATGTCAACTTGCCACAACCTAACATCACTTGGAAAGAGAACCTCGTCGAGGAATTATCTAGATTAGGGAGGAGAATAGTCATGATTGTTAATTGATGTCTGAAGAGCCAGCCTACTATAATCAGTGTATTCATTGGGCAGAGGCCCTGAACTGTGTAGAAGTGAAGAAAGCTAGCTGAGCATGAGCAACCGAGTACACAGGATCCACAACTGCCGCAGTGAAAGGACCTAGCGCTCTGCTCCTGGTGTTTTGGGCTGTTTCCAAAGCCCATCACATGTGCACAACCCCAAAGCCAGCCATCCTGGACATTTTAAACATCTGAGCAGTGAATAGAACCTAACTGTGGGATATTTATCATCATGGGAGAATGTCAGGTTCAAAAGAAATTCCAAAAACAGGCCATGCTCTCTTTCTCTTAATCTTTCTCTTTTGTCTTCCTCTCTTGGCCTTCTCTCTCTTACCCTCCTCTCTCTCTTGGTCTCTTTTGCCTTAGCTGTACCCTCTTTGTCTTTTCCTTTGCTCCCCCTACACACACACACACACACACACACACACACACACACACACACACACACACATATATATATACACACCCGTCTCATGGCCAAGTCCAGTCTGCTGGCAATGTTCTGTGTACTACTTTCTGTCCGTGGTCTGGACTCTTCCAGATGACGCTGACTGTACTCTCCCTCATATATACAATAAAATCTTTCCCTCAACCATACCTTAGAGCAGTCAAGTCCTCAGTTTATACAGAGAAGCGGGAGGACAGCAAAGAAAGAAGAAGGAACAGGGAGGGAAAGTCTAAGAGTAAGCAAGTATTCGCTTGACAGAAGTTGGGAGGCGGGGTGGAAAAAACACAGTGCCACCCCCCACACACACAAAAAGAACAAAACATAAACTAACAAATATCTAGGGACTGCTACAGCTCAGCTATCAATCTTTGCATTTAGGAACTAATAGACATGCAAAGATTTGTTGAATTACCATGCACATTCACTGCACTAGGGAACGGCATAAACACCACTAGAAACATGATATGATGAGATCACACAGTGAAAGCAAAGCAAAACTGAACAACCTAGAAATAAATGAAGACATCGATCTGATAGGTAGGGAGAGCTCTAGGGTCAACTCCAAAACAACAGTGTCCCAGGAAAAAGGAAGCATGGGGAATTTATACAGGATACATGTCCAAAGTCATTTAAGAAAGGATATTAAGGATGCAGCTGTTCCCAGCATGCTCAGGGAAGTGTACTTTCTGAACACAGATTGAGATCATGGTGAAAGGAAGCATATGCTCATCTTAAGGCCATAAACCACAGATTTAAAGGGGAAGGTGACAGTCATAATGCTTCGGGTCGGGTCGGGTCACTTCAGTCTATAACTAAGCCAAGTTTCTTCAGACTCCCTGCAAAGAAGCCTGCACAGGTCCTTTGATCATTTGTAAATGAGGTAGCTTACCAAAGGTTTCTGTTCATCATCCTACTTTCTCAATGTTTACTGCTTCCACTTAAACTTTCTCTGATCTTTGGTTCCACGTTGTTTATTTGTTAATTCGGGATTTCTTTGAACCAGGAGAGTTTCAATTCTCTCCTAAACATACTTTCATGAAAACTCCCTTGCATTTTGTTTTTCATTCATTAATTTTTTACAGATCTTTCACAATTGTTTCTTCTTGTCAAAGAAGATATACAATGGCCAAGAGTATACAGGAATGTTCCTTGACAGGTCTAATCATCAGAAAAATAAAGATCAGATCCCTAATTGAGTATACCTTACTCATTCCTGTTGAGATGACCTTTATCAAAAAGACAAACTGTAAGTGTTGGCATGGGGATTGGGGAAAGGAGCGCTTATATACTGTTAATGGGAATGTAAATTCAAACAACCATTATGAAAAGTATATACCTCAAAACCTATAAAGGCTAGCTGTCTATGATCTAGCAATTCCACTTTGGATGCATACCTAAAAAAGACAAAAATCTGTGTCTCAAGGAGCTGCTTTCATCATCCTATACCACTACAGTATAGTAGTAACCTAAATGTCAATGAGTGGATAATATATGGTGTGCATGTACAATAGAATATTACTCAATCATAAAAATGAATACCTGCTATTTCCAATAACTTGGATGGAACTTGAAGATATTATACTATGTTAACTAAGCAGACGCAGAAAGACAAATGGTGTATGATGGCTTGATGTGTAATCTACAAGAGTCAGCAGAGGGAAGGCTGGTGACTACAAAGGCTGAGAGAAGGATGATCTCAGCCATGACTTGCTGGTGATGAAGTGTACAGAATAGGTGAAGATAAAGGTGTTAATTTGTGTTGATCATCATCACACAATGTATTTGGTATCAAATCATGCTGAACAACTCACACATATATTTGTATATTTATTTTTTCAGCATTTATAGAGAAGCTTCTCAGCCTTGCATCATTGAGCTGTAGAAATAATAGAATCAAGTTCTTGTTATCCCAGCAAGAAAAGATGAAAAAGCAGAAATATTGTGAGCACTAGTGAACAGTATACAAAATATTGATTTCTTTATATGTTTTAGTTGTAACATATCTGGACAACACAAAATGAAGAGGAGCATGTGAGTGCAATAATTGCTCGATATTTCCCCATATAAGCAGTGAGTGTTTTAAGAATTGTATTACTTTTCTTCATGTACATAATATTAAAGTAACATGGAGGTCATGCCATATCCATTCTGTGTGGTGCCACAGTCTTCAATAACAATACCTCCAAACACTGAATATTCAAGTGTACATCACAATACAAAAAAGCCATGATTCACTAAGTATCTCCCTTTGTTATTTTGAGAGTTTTAGATGTGTTTTGCTATTGAAAATCTTTCTATTTGCCCATTACTATTTCCAAGGTGAAAATGGTAGATTACCACATTAACTAAGAGTACATTGATTACTATATTCAGACATAGAACATTCTAGAAAGACAGTTTTCACTGAAAGTTCCATATAAAATATGGTAACATTAATCTCATAAAAACCAGGTAAAAATTGACATCATACTTAATTTTTGATCTTTGTTAATTTTATTTTATTGTCTTGCATTTTTGTGGTGGTGGGCATGTATCCCAGAGTCTTGGGCATGCTACTGAAATGCTCTGCCACTGAGCCACACCCTAGTCCCTTAAGTTGCTAATTTTAGCAACATACATATAATCTTAATATAAATTCATTTTATTAAGAAACAGGTTTGACACTTGTTTATATGTTTCTTGGATTTTGTTTTCTTGGCCTCTCATAGTTAATGTTTTTATTAAGCTTATTTCTATAGTCGCACATAATTTTCTTTTAAATTGTTCAACTGTTTCTTGTCTTTGTATGTTAAGTAGGAGACTATCTTCAATTTTACGAGACAATGCCAAATTGTCTTATTTTCCAAATATTTCATATCTTCATCTAAACCTAATATTGTCAGACTTTTAAATTGTGTTAAAAAAGATGGTGATTTTTTATTATAATTTTAATTTGCATCTTTCTAGCTGCTAATGAAATTAACCAACTAGTGATATATTTATCGCTGAACTGAATTTCATGAAGCTCTTTCATTTTTTTAAATGACTTGATAATCTTATTGGCATTCTTCTATATGTTTTATGACTACATGCTATATATCCCATGGATAATTATGCATTTTAAGGTATCTATGTGTGGATAGATAATACTAATCTCTCTTTTCCCATTTTAAAATTCTGTTTATTCATTCATGGCTTCACACTCTGCTTAGAACCTGAATCCACTGAACATGAGGTGAGTGTGCAGCCATCATTCCTTCTCAAAGGCAAGGTTTTGTAGTTTCTCTTGGTGATGGCTCTTCTGCCCCTTGCTTGTAACAGGAATCTTAGAAGATCTTATTAATAAAAACAAACCTGGAGCCAGGTATTGGGGTGAATGCTGGAAGATCAGAGAAGCAGAACAAGCCACAGCCACCTCACCTTGCCAATTCCTCAGCTGATCCTGTTTCCTCAGACTGGAAGCCTCTCAGTCCTCATCCAGAACGGATCTCAGCTGAACTATTGCTCAAAAGCCTGAAAGCTTAACCAGCTCTACTTCCTGGTTTTCATGCCTTATATACCTTTCTGCTTTCTGCCCTCACTTCCTGGGATTAAAGGCTCCTGTTGTCATGCCTGGCTGTTTCCAGTGTGGCTTTAAACTCACAGAGATCCAGATGGATTTCTGCCTCTGGAATGCTAGGATTAAAGGCATGTGTGCCACCATTTTCTGGCCTCTATATCTAGTGGCTGTTCTGTTCTCTGACCCCAGATAAGTTTATTAGGGTGCACAATATTTTGGGGAACACAATTCCACCACACTTGCTTTGTGCTATGTCTTAAGTAAACTTCTCACTTAAGTTTTAGCTCACAGATTTGACTGTGTTCTCTCTGATTCCTAGCTACCATGTTGAATGTCTCAGTTCATATGTGTGAAACACACCACACACATACACACACATGCACATACAGAGAGAGAGAGAGAGAGAGAGAGAGAGAGACACACACACACACACACACACACACACACACACACAGATACTAGAGCACAACAAAGGAGATATATTCAGTGTGACCACCCTGTGAAGAAAGACAGAGATCCAGAAATATTGTATACCTTTTTATTTCTAGCACTGACTATTCACTAAAACCCATGGTACCCTCTGAGGACCTGTTTCTCATATGGTCTTGTTTATTTTGTTTATTTTGACATAAAGACACATTCATTTCATAGTTTATGTGCAATTGCTCTTAATTCAGATCCTGTGGTGAACTTTTGATGTTTCTAACATCTCTTCCAGGATGGCTTATTCTCTTATTCATCCTGACATGTGTGAACTCATTTTCTTCTAGAAGACTTAAGTCTCTAAAATTCTCTAAGGCCTAAATCTAGCCCTTCCCTACACCTAAGAGATGTTTCTGGTGTTGGTAGTGGTAGTTGGTTGCACTTGGGTTTATAGTAGAAACTAAATACATTAGAAACTACAGTAAATAACACATTTCATCAATTTTCATCCATCTTCTAGTCAACTAGGTTTAAATAGTCAAGCTCTGGTCTTCAGCATTTCTTTGCACTACCATAAGATGTAAATTTTGTTCCCATCCTTGTGAGGACCAGTTTATTTACGAAGAGCCAAGGGGTGCTTCCTTCCTTCCTCCAGAGCCAGAGCTCAGGAAGGAGAGTTGATGCCACAGCTCTCCTCATGTTGCTTTTCCTTCTGTGGCCTTATTTTTGTCTTTATATGTTTACTATCATCACTAAAATCCTCACACACCCTATGAGACCGTTTAAGGCTCTCATTCATCAAAATGAGGACTGACTCTCAGAAAGTATACTTCTCACATTCCCCCACTTGTTGAATCAGACCATTCTCTCAAATTATATATCGCTCTATAAAAGACTGGCATTTTTCTTTTACTGAAAATAGATTTTTTTCATATAATATATTTTGATTACAGTTTCTCCTTTCCCAACTCCTCCCGGCTAATCCCTTCTTTCCCCGATGTCCGCATCCACACCCTTTCTGTCTCTCCTTAGAAAACAAACATATCTCTAAGAAATAATAATAAAATAATATAATATAAAACAAATATAAACAAATCAGAATAGTACAAAACAAACAGAGGAAAAAGAGTCAAAGAAAAGACTCAAGAAACACATATAGCTGCAGACACACACATTCACACTCTTGTAAAAAACACAAAACCAGAAGCCATAGTATATGTGCAGAGGACCTGTTAGATGAATAAACAAAGCTCTGACACAACATTATGGGACAAAGAACCTCCAGCGATGTCACTGAGTTCATTTGTGTTTGCTGTCTCCTGCTGGGCACAGGGCCTATCTTTAGAGTGGTTGTTTCCCAAGTAAGACTGCCGTGGAGAGAACTGGTTTTTCATTTGCAAGTGGTTAAAAGTTGGAGATAGCTTTTGAGTTAGGCACATGGGAATGTGTCCACTTCACCTCTCAGCTCTGGGAAGCCATCTTGTGCAGACCAGTGCAGGCTCTGAGCATGCTGCCTCAGTGTCAGTGAGTTCACATGTGTATCAGTTGTGCTGTGTTTAGAAGGCTGTGTTTCTTTGATGTCCTCCATCCCCTCTAGCCCTTAAATTCTTTCCTCTCCTCATCTTTTGCAGAGTTCCCTGAGTCTGAGAGGAAGGAATTGATGAAGACATCTCTTTTAGGGCTGAATATTCCAAGGTCTTTCTGTACATTGTCTGCCTGTGAGTTTCTGAATTTGTTTCTGTCTTCTGCAGAAGAAAACTTCTCTGATGATGGCTGACCAAGGCATAGATCTATGAGTGTAGCAGAATGTAGTTAAGAGCCATTCTATTGCCACGATCCTTATTTGTTATTTGTTTTCTTAATATCCAGGGTTGTTTTTTAGTTCTTTACGTATTTTGGATATTAGTGCACTATTAGATATATAGATGGTAAAAATCATTTCCCAATCTGTAAGCTGACAGCACAATTGATAAGACATAATCACAATGTGGAAAAAAAAAATCCTCTCCTGTAGCCGAATGTTTCTCCAGTTCTGCCCCTTCCCCCGAAGTCCAGACAGATCTCTCTTATCCAAGGTCCCACAGCCACTTATAAAATAATCACTCAGAGGATTAATATTAATTACAAACTGTATGGCCTATGTGAAGGGTTCACAACATGCCCCAAGGTTGGGCGTGTTTGCATATGCCCGGCGGACACTTTCGCTTAGCCAGTTCCAGGTCAAGATAGCCATTTCTGGGTCAAGGCGTCTCGTGTGACCAGGATCCATGACGTCACGTAGCCACGCAAGCGCGCAGCGTGCCTACGTCATCTACGTCTACCTTGCATGCCCTGTCTTTAAAAGCTGGTGCCATGTTCCCCATTTCTCTCTCTCTCTTTCTCTTTCTCTCCTTCTATACACACACGTGTCTCCCCGTACGGGCACTCACTATCCCTGTCCTCCAATAAACTCTATTAGCGGATTCTGTCATGTTCCGTGACGTTTTCTTGCAGGGTAACAGTGAAAATAACTAACATTTTTGGTGCCGAAACCCGAGCGGGCGCTTCCAGGCGCTCTCCGCCTGGAAACTCGTGAACCGGGATTGCTGTGCAAAACTGTAAACTGCTCCGGACGCAACAGACCGCCTTTTCCATCTGCCTGGGCACGGTACTTCCATGCCACACCGCTTTCTCCGATTGGTGAGTCCCCCACATTTTGGCAAGCATAAATGGTTTCCTGAATATTTTTGAAACTGGGGGAACCCCCGGCCACGGTCTTCATTGGCTATGGTCGGCCCCTATTGCAGGCTTACATTTTAGCCTTCTCCCACGTCTGCAGCCTGAGATATTTCTCGCATTGGGACCACCGCCGTTGGTGCGTCCTGGGGGCCACGTGAGACCGACACGTCTATCTGCTTGACGAAGCAGTACACGCTGTCTGGATTCCCGGGGAATCCTCTCCTCACGTGGCTGTGGCCCCCGCTTTTCTGGCTGACGAGCTAAAAAGCGGCCTGTGCCAGGATCTGCCCTTGGCTTTGGGGATGCCTGAGGCCTTGGCTCCAGATCACGTTTTTTTTTTTATTTTTATTTTTTATTTTCTGCCTCTCCACTGCAGACATGGGAAACAAGGCTTCCAAACCGGTTAGTCCCTCCTCTCCATTAGGCTGTCTTCTTGAAGCATTAAAACCTCTCACCTTAATGCCTTACATAAAGATTTCTAAGCTGAACCGTCTCTGTATTAAGAGATAGCCCAAATATGCTTTAAAAAAAAAAACAACAAAAATGGCCGCCAAGCGGCTCCGTAGATCCTGATATTTTCCGGGAGTTCTCTAATTTCTACAAGCGTCCAGGCAAATGGAAAGAGTTGCTTTCTTCTTTCTCAGTGCTAAACTGTCTCTTCTAGATTCCTTCTCTCCTGTTCATATGCTCCTAGCTATGCCTAAACCGGAGGATTCTCTGACTCCGGAATCTCTGACTCTGGATCTTGCTAACGAACCTCCACCTGTCCGACCTGCTAGACCTCCGGCTCCCGCTCCTAGAGCAACTGCTCCTTCAGCTCCTCCTTCGGACTCTTCTCCTTCTAAAGCTGATCTTCCTTAGGCAAAAGCTGCTTCTTCCTCAGCAGTGGTCGTTTCCAAAGGCCCTGCCCTAGCTCCGACCTTTACTCCTCCTACCACCTGCTCTTGAACTGCTAAATTACCTGACTCCAGCCATCCAAACCCTTCCACTGTTCTCCCTTTGCGAGAGGTAGCCGGCATGGATGGGCTAATAAAAGTTCACGTTAGCCGGGCGGTGGTGGCGCACGCCTTTAATCCCAGCACTCGGGAGGCAGAGGCAGGCGGATCTCTGTAAGTTCGAGGCCAGCCTGGTCTACAGAGCAAGATCCAGGAAAGGCGCAAAGCTACACAGAGAAACCCTGTCTCGAAAAACCTAAAAAAAAAAAAAAATAAAATAAAAGTTCACGTTCCATTCTCGCTAGCAGAACTCTCTCAGATAGAAAGTAAGCTGGGTTCTTATACTTCTAATTCTGCTTCTTGTGAAGTTTTAGAAAGAAGATTAAAGACTCTACCAGGGCCGTTTGCTAATTTAAGAGTCTGTGGTTCTGGTTAGCTGGGAGCTAAAGAATCAGCTGTGATTAACAAGATACCAGAACTGCTGAAGCGAAACCTTTACGTTACTGGGACAGTTGATGCTGGTTAGCTGGAGCTAAGACATGAGCGGTGGATAAGGAGAGACCAACAGCACTGAGGTAAAATAAATCTTCTGGGAAGTGTTTCCTGAGGGCACAGAGAAGCCGTGTTCCAGAGCTGACCAAGGTTGTACCTCGTGTTGGCAGCTGGACTTGGTAATGTGTAAGAGTCACCCAGGCGGCACTGGTTTGGAAGGCATGGAGGGGTCATGGAGAGCAGCTGAGGCTTGGCACTGTGAGAGGCCAGGAGAGGCCAATGGTGAAGGTGCAGCCTCAGTGGCAGTTGAGGGCCCAGGACTGAAGGGGTCATTGCAGTGAAGGTGAGGCTTGGCAAAGTGCAGCCGAGCTGCAGCAGAAGACCCAGTGTTTTGGAGATGCCAGCACCCTGGGACGACCACCAAGACCAGCAGCAGTGGAGTGGAGCCAGGCAGAGCCCAGAAGATGAGCTGTGTGTGCTGCAGACGGTGAAGCCGGAGAAGTGACCCAAGTCCTTTGGAGGAGTCCAGGAGACCGTGAGAGGATCCGAGATATTGGATGGTTGGGATTTGGTTTTGCTTTGATTTGATAGTGACTGTGCCCTGATTCTTCCCTCTTAAAGTATATGTTTTCATCTGGGCAGGCCAGATCTACCTCAAATAAATGTTATATGTCTCCATCTGGACAGGCTAGATCTACCTTAGATAAATGCCAACTCCAAAAACAAAATAATAATAATAATGATTCTTTTTCTCTAAGCTTTTCTATGTCAACAGTATCTCGTCAAACAGAAGGCTCCTAGCTACATCACGGAAGGTTTCCAGCAGCTGCAGAACAAGGGACGGCGGAACGTCATTCCAGGACCTCCCCACCATCATCCCAGGACTCCACAAGATACCCTTCCACCCCCCCCCAAGAGCTAACCAATGCCCACTGTTCAGCTGGAAGCAGTCTTTGAGAGAAACGTTGCCCCCATACCCAGTCAACCCCAATTTTTTTCTTTTTTAAAGGAAAAGAGTCGGGAATGAAGGGTTCACAACATGCCCCAAGGTTGGGCGTGTTTGCATATGCCCGGCGGACACTTTCGCTTAGCCAGTTCCAGGTCAAGATAGCCATTTCTGGGTCAAGGCGTCTCGTGTGACCAGGATCCATGACGTCACGTAGCCACGCAAGCGCGCAGCGTGCCTACGTCATCTACGTCTACCTTGCATGCCCTGTCTTTAAAAGCCGGCGCCATGTTCCCCATTTCTCTCTCTCTCTTTCTCTTTCTCTCTTTTTATACACACGTGTCTCCCCGTACGGGCACTCACTATCCCTGTCCTCCAATAAACTCTATTAGCGGATTCTGTTGTGTTCCGTGACGTTTTCTTGCAGGGTAACAGCGCAAATAACTAACACTATGGCTCAAGCTTCTTGCTAACTAGCTCTTATAACTTAACTCAGCTCATTTCTATTAATCTGTGTCTTGCCGTGTGGGTTCATGGCTTACTGGTACTTTCACATCTTGCTTCTCCTGGTGGCAGCTCTTGGCATCTCTCCCACTCTCCTTTCTTCCTCTTTCTTCCATTCAAAAGTACCGCCTAACCTTATTCTGCCTAGCCATTGGCCAAACAGCTTTATTTATCAACCAATCAGAGAAACATATATTCACAGCATACAGAAAGACATCCCACAGCAATCTACCACATAATTAGCATTGCTAGATGGCTTCTCAGAAGACGTAAGAGAACATGCCAAAGATAAGATTTACGTGTTCAAATGGATAACTGAATTTCCACATGTTCAAATCACCTTTTAAAAAAAAAGGATTATTTGATTTCTAACAAAAATGATTGATTGGCCATCAGTGCACTGGAGTGTACAGAAGGCAATGTGGATAAAACAAAGATAAGTGAGGTTTTTTTTGTTGGTGCCCTAGCATATTATCATAAACACAGGCTTAAAATAGCACAAGATCATTATCATTTCATTTCTTGTTGTTGTTAACCCCACTCATATGCACAGGGCTCTTATCTTTTGAAAAATGTATTGCAGGCAACTTGTTAAAAATACTTTTCCTATTGTCTAGGTTTTGGCTGAAGCCCCAGCATAAAGACAAGTAGTATTAAGGGCATATGTATTCAAAGGAAGCTGGCATGGTTTCCTGAAACTTGATTCAGGGCATTCGCTCCAGTGGAAACAATTTTGGCTTCGGAAGATATGTAGTTGTGCACTTTATAATGACAAAGATAGCAAAAAATAATGACATGGCTAATTTGAAGCCTCCAGCCAGATATGACTCTAAAATCCACACATAGAAAACAAAGAACAGCAACAACAAAAAACCTTAAATCTGATATGCTTACCTTTGATACCTGGATAAACCCAATATATCATAGCTTTAATTCTATTTTTTCTTTTATCAAATACCATTAGCATGGTTTTAGGAATTTTATTTGAGACTAGCTATTCTCTTGAGCAAGTCTGGCATCATGGGCCTGCCCTGTCCTTCACCCCCCATTCACCCACTGATCTCAATTAAAACATTCCTGCCACAACTTTTCATAGTTGCCTTGCAATACAACCAAAACCCACTATAAGGAATGGAATAAACCCACACAGAGACCATGACCTCTGCAGCAATTAAACCAGTCAAAGAGTGATAGTTCTCACTGGAAAGCATGCTCATCATCCTATGACTCTTGCTTACCAGCAAGAAGTTTTCTGTTATTGCAATACTTTGTCTGTTTAAGCATTTTGCACATAAATTTTTATTCCAGTTTTTAGCTCACATATCCATTGCTAGACTGCAAGCAAATTGACAAATTTATCAGATCTTTGCCTGGTAGTTAGCTAATCACTAAACTAAGTAGACAATGACGAGATCACATATGACAGAGATTATACAGACATGACAGAACTGGCCCAGGAAAGCCAGAAAACAAAGGGGAGCAGAAGCAGCAGCAGCAGCAGCAGCAAACCAGGAGAGAGATTTGTGTGAATTCAAGCTCAGTATCTTTCAAAGGAGTAGTTACTGGGTCAAAGTTGCTACACATGTAGAGTCAGAGAGATGGTTTCATGGTCAAAATCTCTTTCCATGCAAGCCTGATTACTGGGGATGCCTTTCTGTATGCTGTAAATGTGTGTTGCTCTTCAAAAGCAGGTTCAACAATCTACCCTTTTATCCTATCATATCTGTATCCTATATATCTATAGTGTATCCCCCTTTCTTCTTTTCTATTGCTACTAATCTCAATTCTTTGATTCTATTTTGATTCTTTAAACTTTTAAACTTTAAACTTTTCTTAATGTATAAATTTTATATCAAAATTTATAAGATTAATATGTATATATATATATATGTTTTAAACTTTTGTTATGATATTAGTGGTCAGATAGAGTACTTACTAATTCTAGAATAAAGACTGGGTTGGAGATTTAGCTCAGTGGTAGAGCACTTGCCTAGCAAGCACAAGGATCTGGGTTCGATCCTCAGCTCCAAAAAAAAAAAAAAAAAAAAAAAAAACAGAATAAAGGCTTCAATTAGCTGCCTATATAAGTTTTTGTGTTCAAGTCTTTATCAGTTTTCTGCAGGGAATCACAACCAGGCCTAATATCGAATTTGAAGTCTCCAGAAAGATGATGGGGCCCCACAACAACAATTCCACATGGACAATAATAATACCACACAAACATCACCTACAGATCAGCTTTGGACTATAAACTGCTCAGAACAATTTCAAGATGGCTAGCTGAGATGATCCAGTTTCACAGACTACTTGAACAAGGACTTGAGATAAGCCCTGAACTTTGGCATTATGCAGAGACTAGACAACAAATGATATAGCTACCTTTCCTAGAACTTGACAATGAACTCAAAATTTTCCTTTTCAGAAAAAAGATGCCTTCGCCCACAACCAGTAGGAAGCAATTTTAAGAAAAGGATGCTCACATCCCAAAGAGGTGGTGTGGGGCGGGTGGTTTTTGGCCTTTTAATGGGTTTTGGATTTGGGATAATGTTCATTGTTTAGGAGGATTGGTTACAAGTTGTTGTTAATGCTTAGGAAAAGGGCTAAGCAAAGGAGATTAGATTTAAGGTTCTTGTTTGAAAAAAAAAAAGATATATAGAAATGATAGAATAGAGGGTAGATTATTGAATCTACTCTGAAAAGTAAAGAGAAGATATAGATAAAAAGATAGATTATTGAATCTACTTTTTTTTCTTTTTTTATTAAGATATTTTCTATTCATTTTACATATCAACCACGGATTCCCCTGTCCTCCCTCCTCCCAGCCCCCAGCCTTCCCTCCAACCCACACCCCATTCCCACCTCCTCCAAAGCAAGGACTCCCCTGGGGAGTCAGCAGAGCCTGGTATATTCAGTTGAGGCAGGTTCAAGCCCCTCCTCCCTGCACCAAGGCTGAGCAAACTGTCTCAGCATAGGCACTGGGTTCCAAAAAGCCAGCTCATGCACTAAGGACAGGTCCTGGTCTCACTGCCTGAGGGCCCCCTAAACAGTTCAAGCTAAACAACTGTCTCACTTATCCAGAGGGCCTAGTCCAGTACCATGGGGGCTCCTCAGCTATTGGTTCACAGTTCATGTGTTTCCACTAGTTTGGCTATTTGTCACTGTACTTTTTCCAATCATGGTCTTGATGTCTCTTGCTCATATAATCCCTCCTCTCTGTCGATTGGACTCCTGGAGCTCCACCTGGGCCTTGGCCATGGATCTCTGCATCTGCTTCCATCAGTCACTGGATGAGAGTTCTATCACAACAGTTAGGGTATTCGGCCATCTGATCACCAGAGTAGGTCAGCTCAGGTACCCTCTATACCACTGCCAATAGACTATAGTGGAGGTATCTTTGTGGATTCCTGGGGACCTCTCTAGCATGCTGATTCTTCCTATTCCCATGGAATCTTCATTTATCATGGCATCTCTTTCCTTGTTCTCCCACTCTGTTCCTGATCCAGCTAGGACCTCCTGCTCCCCTAAGCTCTCTTTCCACAGACCCTTGCCCTCCATTACCTTCCCCTCACCCCCAGTTTACTCATGTTGATCTCATCCATTTCTCCGTCACTGTGTGATCCCTGTGTCTTTCCTAGGTTCCTCTCTACTAGCTAGCCTCCCTGGAGCTGTGAGTTGCAGTCTGGTTATCCTTTGCTTTACATCCAGTATCCACTTATGAGTGAGTACATACCATGTTTGTCTTTCTGAGTCTGGGTTACCTCACTCAGGATGATATTTTCTGGTTCCATCCATTTGCCTGCAAAACTCATGATGTCCTTGTTTTTCTCTGTTGAGTAGTGCTCCCATTGTGTATATATACCATATTTTCTTTATCCATTCTTCAGTTGAAGGGCATCTAAGTTGTTTCCAGGTTTTGGCTATTACAAATAATGCTGCTATGAACATAGTTGAGCATGTGTCCTTGTGGTATGATTGAGCATTCCTTGGGTATATGCCCAAGAGTGATATAGCTGGGTCTTAAGGGAGATTAATTCCCAATTTTCTGAGAAAGTACCATACTGATTTCCAAAGTGACTGTGTAAGCTTGCATTCCCACCAACAGTGGAGGAGAGTTCCCCTTGCTCCACATCCTCTCCAGCATAAGCTGTCTTCAGTGTTTTTGATCTTAGCCATTTGAATCTACTTTTAAAAGACAATTACTAGTTTTAAATACTTTACATTAGATTGGATTTTTTTATATTGTATACAAATTATATATATATTGAGATTGAGATTATTAGAAAATGTTATACATATATTTCTAATCTTGTTCAAGATACTGTACTTATACAGTTCATTTAACAATGTAATGCAACTTGCTAATCCTTAAATGTTATTATTACCAACTATTAGGATATAAAGAAATGAAAGTTAGTAGTTAGACATTACAATAGAACTTGTAGTCATTTTAGGTATGTTTTCAAGGCCAAGCAGATATATTTTAGATAGATAGGTCATCTTCAAACCTTCAGAGATCTACAGAATATGGCATTTAAAATGTTTTAATAACTTAGAAATTTTTTCTTTTTTTATGACTATGAGACATGTTGGCTCCTGGCAGTACCAATCTACTTCACAGAAGATATGGACATTGAAGAAACTGCATATGGAGTTAACTTTCACTGTGGCAAAAGTTAGCCACTGGACAACAAAGTATCCTTGAATCAACTGCTGACAAACAGTTCAAAATGGACAGACAGGACACGAAACAAAGGACTACCGATTCTTACCAAGACAAGTGTGGTTGTGGCTTTAGCAACAGGCATCCTCTGAGGTCAGGACAATATGGCACCATCCCTGAAGTGGCTTTGCAATCCGGAAAAGGTACAGTGCCCCTTTCTTCGAAGGCAGCTGAACAGGCAGTGAACCAATGGCTTCTGGTATGCAGTGGAACAGTAGCTGCAACAGTTATTCTTGAAAGAGTAACTAGGTTTATGGAGTCTAACCTCTCAGTGGTAAACTGGCATTTAATAAAAGAGATGAAGCCACCCACAAGCCAAGAAAAATGGACAGCTGAATTCCAAAAACATCAAAAATTTCCAGAATTTAAAATCCTGAATCATGACAGGACACTAGTGGAATTCAGGTGTTTCTGGTACATGGACTATTCACACCGAATGTGAGGTCGAACTGTAGGCCTTGTGTACATCCTACTTCACAAATGAGTCTGTCAGATATCCTAAGCCTATAGGCTGAAGATGATGCCCCAATGTTGTGGAGAAACCTCGGGTGACTGTCCAGACAGCTGGCTATTTCTGTCAACTCAATTTTTTTGGAAGTCACTTGTTTGCACTTCCTGTTTTATTAGGTATATTATTTCCTTCTTGGGTTTCTGAGGGAATTGAAGATTAGATAGCTATGGTTATAGTTAGTTGAAAATTAGATAGTTATAGTGAGTTGAAGATTAGATAGTTATAGTTAAAGATTAGGTAGTTATACTTATAGTTTTCCTTGTTAAGAATTTTACCCAAACCCAGAAAGACAATCAAGATATGTACCCACTCATAAGTGGATTCTAGATATAAAATAAAGAACAATCAGACTACAACCCACAGAACCATGGAGGCTATATATATAGCATGGAGGTCCCTAGGACGACTGTGGCTTATAATAAATTTCAGTTTTACTCAATCACTGAGCAAGCCTCAATGAAACATCTTACTATTAAGATAAGAATACATACTCTATCAAGCTGATAATAGAAAAATAATTAATTAATTATTTTAAACAATAAAAAATAAATAAAAATAATAGAAAAATTTGAAATATTAAACAAACAAACAAACCAACATTTTACTAAAGCAAAAAAAGAGAGAACTAGGGACTCATCATTCTTCTCCACATTCTATTCTTTCCCTTGTTTTATATATTTTAAATTTTTTATTGGTGGATTCTGCTGGAGTTTACCAGTGGATTCTGCTGGAATATCTGATGCAGATAAGCACTGGAGAGCTCCTGTTGCAAATCACCCTCCGGAGCAATGGAAGGATCTTTCCACTAGCACGTGGAGGAGACCCGATCTAGTGTTGGTGTGGCCCCGGGGTTCTGTTTATGCCTTTCCTCAGGACAATGAGGTTCCTCTTTGGATTCCTGAGCACTGAACACGCCCTGTGGCTGCTGCTGAAGCCTAACATGACAGAGATCTAATGGGTCTTCATGAAAAAATCTACCCTTCTGATGTCAATGGAGATTGAGAGCCCAATATTGCCAGCTTTGGCAAGCATTAACGTAAGCCTAGGAACTGTAACCATGAGATTGGATTCTCCAGAAGAGCTGCCAGCTATAGTTGTGCTGGGATCAAGAAAAATAGGCCTTGGTGGTACGTGTTACTGGAGTTGTATCCATGCCAGTGGATGTCCACACAATCCAGAAGAGAATTTGACATTGCTGCTGCCGCTGTTGCCGTTATAGCAATGGCGCCCACCACTGCTACTCTTTCTGGGATTACCATTTCATAATTGCTCACTACAGCTAGCACAATGGAGACCCTGGCAACAAAAGTAGCTACCACAGTTAGTTAATCTTTCATTCTATTGGGCATGATAAATTTAATTCAGTAGTTATATACATCTCGATTGGCTTTGAAAATTATAAATTTATAAACTCAAGTTCCAGTTGCTTTTGGGATACTATCTTACAAGGACACCAAAGTACAGTATGGCTTGTTAAGGAAGGGAATGGCTCAGTTGCCTTTAGCCTACTGGCTATGGGTGAGATAGGACCTCTGTTGGTCTTTTCTGTATCGAACACACAGATTGCAAGCCCAGTGCCACTTTGAGATCTTTGGCAGCAATTAACTATGCAGCTCACACACGATTGAGCCTGTATGAAAATGAGTATTCAGAGATGGGTAATGCCTGGGGGGCACTCACCAACCTAAGACAGAGCACCTGTGTGGCCTGGGCAGGTGTCTCCATGACGGGTAAGGTGACCTGCTGACGTCCCACGCAACCCAAGTCAGAAGCTCATTTTTTAATAAAAGGGGGACCTGTAGGGCCCTGGCCCCCATTTTGGGTAACTGCTGCCTTGCTTGCACACCTTGACCTTGATATCCTCCCTATGCTAATTCCCTGCCAGGTTCCACCCTCCTGAATGCTTAAGAGAAGTTCCTTGTCTGTGTATCCTGAATAATGGGTGTTAACAGATTAGAAGCAAGATAGTTAAACATCAGTAGTGAACTTCTGCCCTCCGGGGTCCTCCCATTGTGCTGTAAGTCTGTATTTAAGACCTCCTCCCCCCTTCAATAAATGACATTCAGCATTTAAAATTTAAAATATATATATATATATATAATTGAATGAGTACTGTGAATGTAATCTATGAATACCACAAATGTGATTAATATCATGAGTGTAATTAATGAATATCATGAGTGTAATTTAAAAAATAAATAAATTAAAAAAAAAGAATTTCAGAAAAGAAACTCACTAAAGAGGTGTAAGTGTGTAAATTTGAAAGACATTGTAAGATAGTTCTCTGTTAGTAATATAAGATAAGATAGAAAGTGAATCAGGTACATTGTTGAGGTATTTATTGCTTGTATATATTGTATATAGTTATTGTATTTATTGTATATAGTTTTTCTTATATTAGTTATAACTTTTTTCTTTTTTTATTAGAATAAAAGGGGGAAATGTGGTGATATTTTAATTGTGCTGAAATATGATTTTATTTGTATGTTAAGAAATAAAGTTTGCCTAGAGATCAGAGGTTACATAGGGAGGTCACATAGCCATAAACAGGATTCAGGCAGTGGTAGCACATGCCCTTAATCCGATCACATGGCAGGCAGAGTCTCTGTGTGGTCAAGGACACAGCCAAGCATGGTAACATGAGCCTTTAATCCCAGTACCAAATATAGAGACCTGGAGGTCTGTATAGACAGGCAGTGATGAGAAAGTCATGGCTGGGCTTAGAGCCAATGAGAACAGAGAACAGAAAGGCAATAAAAACACAAGTCAGACAGGAAGAAACTCTCTCTGGGGAAGCTACTGCTGATGCTAAGATAAAGCTAGTCTTGGCTATTGCTCTGATCTCTTTGGCTTTTACCTCTGTATTTGGCTCTGTGTTTCTTATTTAATAAGACTGCTGGGGTTGGGGATTTATCTCAGTGGTAGAGCACTTGCCTAGCAAGCACACGGTCCTGGGTTCGATCCTCAGCTCCAGAAAATAAAAAAAATAAATAAGACTGTTTAGAAATTTGTCTACACCTGACAATCCATGTTTGATCCCCAGATCCCCTATAAAAGCTGGAGCTGGTGACACCTGGTATTACAAGAATCCACAGGAGTACCTAAGTAGTGTACTCACACAGCAAGTGAATGGGGAAGGAGGGGGCTCAGGGTCCGCTGGAATGAGCAGCACGGCAGCAATAACAAGAGAGACTGCCTCAAAACAAAGGGGTAAGATGAAAGCCAGCTACCAGAGTTGTTCTCTGGCCTCTACACACACAGTATATGTGCACCTACACACCCACAATTAAGCAAAATATTTCAAATTTGCTCATAACTGTAGTGTATATCCCTAGAGGCTAACCAACTTACATGCTAATAAAGATGTTCAAAAGTTTCTAGACTAGAATCAATATTGTCCAGTCAGGGAGCAGCATGGTTTCTTAGAAAATATCCTGGAGGCATCACTAGAAAGAGGCTAAATAGAAATTTGGGCATCTTAGGCAGGTCGTGGTGCATGCTTTTAATCCCAGCACTCAGGAAGCAGAGGTAGGTAGATCTTTCAAGGCTACACAGAAAAATCCTGCTTGAAAGACCAAAAAAATATCAGTTGTCTGGGCATGAAAATAACACGTAGTCACTAGAAACAATTTTTATAAATGTTATATGTCAGTGTGCCATGCCACATATCATTTATTGTGTCCTGAATTGCAAACATTTCCTTTCTGCTCTTTTTGCCCATTTCCTCTTGCTTCTCTTAGTCTCTTTTCTCTCTCTATCACAGTTTCTACCTTCTCATGGCCTTTCACACATATTCTTTGATAATTAGAGTAATGCAAGTCACATCAGGGTTCTACTGCCAGTGGCGTGAAAGATGATTTTATAGGCTCTTACAACATAACATTTAACGATAATTGTGATGGGTCTACCTTAACGTATTTACATAAGTGAATATCTCATTATAACCTTATAATTTTATAGTTAATATTGATTAATACAGCACTATAAAATAAATATTCATGTCTAATAATGATTCACTATGACAAAAACTTTAAATGACAGTAGAGGTAGTATGCGGTTATAGAAGAGTTATGAATTCAGTAAGGGACTGAGTAAGGTTAGAATACACTCTTTATGCTATTATTACAGATGGCAGACCAATTTTCATCATGAAAATTACCAAATACCACTACATTTTGCAAAAACCATCTATCTTTGCTTCAAACGCCATGCTTTGGTGTCTAATCCAACAGTCAGGCACTGATACAGCAAAGTCACATTTTACATAAAAGGTAGTAAATTTGAGCATAAATGTGTAACTTCATATTTAGAAATCTATGAACAAAGGAGTCAGAATATTATATTTTTAAGGACAGTTATTAAAATAAAGGAAAACAAGCCAGGTGTGGTGGCACACTCCTTTAATCCCAGCACCTAGGAGGCAGAGGCAGGTGGATCTCTGTGAGTTTGAGACCAGCCTGATCTACAGAGCAAGTTCTAGGATAGCCAGAGCTATACAGCAAAACCCTGTCTCAAAAAAACTAACTAACTAACTAACTAAATAAATAAATAAATAAATAATACAGTTTTTTTAAAGGAAACAAATTTTGTTGAAAGGTTTGCTCTTAAAATTATGGAAGGAGGTGAGTAGGATCAAAATGTACTGTGCAAGGCTCTTACCTAATAAAAGTTGAAAAAGTAAATCTTTTTAATTTAAAAAATAATATAATATAAATTATTGATTAAAAATTACAATTATGTACCTTTAATGTATATATCTAAAACAAATCAACAAATGAAAATTAATGAGCAAAGTCCCCACAGGATAAATAGAAACAGTGTAGAAAATTAATTTTAAATAAAATTCCAGAGAAAAATGTACTCAGTGAATCAAAGGGATTTTACTAGTTAGGTTTTATAGTTAATATTGGTATAAGCATCTTGAAATACTATGTGCTGGATTCATATATGTGCAGCATTTTTAAGCTAATGGTATTGAACGATTGCATTAGCCATTTTTGTCACTTAATGAAAAAATATTTGAAGAAAAGAACCTTTTCATTTCAGCTCATGATTTCAGAGGTTTTGTCCTATACTCAGCTGGCCTGCTGCCTTCAGGCCTGTGACAAGACAGACATCAAATCAGAAGGGCACAGAGGGGAGATTTGCTCACTGCATTACATCCCAGAGGCAGAGAGAAAGAGGGAAGAATCAGGACAAGGTGTATTCTACCAGGGGATGCCCCTAGTGACCCGTTTCTCCCAACGAGGCTCCACTTCCCAGTTTTCATCACCCACCAATAATGCCATCAAGTTATAAATTAATAAATAGATTAACCCACTGATCACTCCAGAGGCTTCTTCATATGATCAACTTTTAATTATACCACTAGTTAGAGACCAAACCTTCAGTGTGTTTTTAAGGGGATTCTTAATATCTAAGCCATAACAAATACTAAACAAAAATCTAAGAGGAACATAAGGAGAAATTGTCCTGTGTAATATAGTTTGGACCTAGAAATACTTCAGTATTTCTCAGATTAAACAGTTGATTATGTATCCTGCCATTTTGCTGAAAGTGAGGATAATTTCTCCAGGTTTTCTGGTGGAACTTGCAGAATCTCTTATCATGTCGTGGGCAAATAGGGATAATTTGACGTCTTTTCCTATTTGTATCCCCTTAATTTCCTAGTCTTGTCTTATTGCTCTGGACCTGGCCTGGAAGCCTCCTCCCTGGGGCCCAGCTCTCATGCTGTCCAAAGGTGCTAGCCAAGCTGCCAAGGGAGAAAAGTCAATCAATAGTCCTACCTATGTAAAGCCTACAGACTACAGAAATTACCACACTGGCAAGATATCCACCATGGGGCAATAGTGGCATTGTTATCTCAGAGGTTATCAACAGCTTTTTAATTAAACTTCAGACTTCTGCAATAAAAAGGAATTTTGCCTATTACTATAAAGCTAGCCAACTACCCTTGACTGAAGAGGTCATAGACCCCAGAAGAGAACACAGTACTGGCATTTTCCTAAAGCAAAATAACTTCTAACTGCATTCTAGATACTTATCTTTATGCCCAGATAAATGTAACTGTAATATATATATATATATATATATATATATATATATATATATATATATATATATATATATTACATCAAAAAAAGCTTCTTTTCCAAACAGAAAGAAATCATCACAAAAACCCACAGCTGACCAAAATACAGAGTATGAGTGTCCATGGTGCTGGGCACAATTGATATATCTACAACACAACCACTACATACAAGGCTCAGGGAACACTGTAGAGGGTAGAGAGATTGTAAGAACTAAAGAACCAGAACACCTGCTTCCAGATAGTCTTTTCTATACATGACAGGAATACTGCACCCTTGAAACACAAAATATGTTTGACTAAACATGAGCTGCGTAATAATACCAGTCTACATGACAATCAGAATAGGAAAAAAAAATCTCATAATGCCCCAACCCTAGATGAAAAGCTACAGGCAACCAATGGCTGCTGAGAATCAGTCTTCACCAAAGAGGAGCCCCTAATAGGTTATTCAATCCCAAGTGGTCAGCCCTAACAGCTACACAAGAGTAAAACTAAATAGACTCAGTGGGTGTGTGTGTGTGTGTGTGTGTGTGTGTGTGTGTGTGTGTGTGTGTGTAAGCAGTAATTATTGAAGAGGTCAACAACTCAAGAAGATGTGAAGAAGGAACATAGGAAGAGTTGGAGAGAGGGGACAGAGGGGGATGAAGTAGTATGAATATAGTACTCATGTACAAATTTCTTAACTAAAACACAAACATTAAATTAAAATAATAATAAAATGGGCAGGAAGAAAAAAGAATTTGACTATTTTTGCCACCTTTCTAAATTTAAAGTAAATGCTAATCCATTAAGATAGAATGTGATATGGCTTTCCACACCTCAGCTCTTGGTATGTTTAATACTTAGCTCAAATATCTTCTGTGACAAAATAAGCATGTTTACATTGAAGAAATAAAACTAAAGAGGTCCACAGAAATCCACAAAGATACCTCCACAATAGACTACTGGCAGTGGTTGAGAGACAGCCCGAACTGACCTACTCTGGTGATAGGATGGCCAAACACCCTAATTGTCGTGCTAGAAACCTCATTCAATGACTGAGGGAACTGGATGCAGAGATCCACAGCCAGGCCCCAGGTGGAGCTCCAGGAGTCCAATTGTCGAGAAAGAGGAGGGTTTGTATGAGCGAGAATTGTTGAGATCAAGGTTGGAAAAAGTACAGGGACAAATAGCCAAACGAATGGAAACACATGAACTGTGAACCAATAGCTGAGGAGCCCCCAACTGGATCAGGCCCTCTGGATAAGTGAGACAGTTGATTAGCTTGATCTGCTTGGGAGGCATCCAGGCAGTGGGACCAGGTCCAGTCCTGAGTGCATGAGTTGGCTGTTTGGAACCTGGGGCTTATACAGGAACACTTGGCTCAGCCTGGGAGGAGGAGACTGGACCTGCCTGGACTGAATCTACCAGGTTGAACTCAATGCTCAGGGGAGTCTTTGCCCTGGAGGAGATGGGAATGGGGGGGGGGGCTGGGGGGAAGGGGGAGAGGGGGAGAACAGGGGACTCCGTGGCTGATATGTAAAATTAAATTAAATTATAAAATTAATAAAAAAAGAATTAAGTACCGCAGGATAGAGCTGCCACAAAGGTTCCTAAGTGTACATACAACAAGCAAAAGTCATGTATGTATGTGTGTGTGTATATATATATATATATACATTATATATATATAATATATATGATTTTTATATCTATGTAAAATATGGGATCCACAAATGAGAGAAAAGGTTGTATTTGTCTCAAGTCTGGCCTAGTTCACTTTGTATTATTAGCTCTGGTTGCATGTACAGTTTTGTTCTTCTTTAAGGCTGAAAAACCTCCGCTGTAGCACGTTCTGTTAGCCGGCCACCTTTGGCAGATGCGTAGGCTGATTCCACTCCTTGGCTTTGTGTTTGTTCTGAGGACTGATTTCTCCACTGCAGTGCTGTGATCCAGCAGGAGCGTACACTAAATGGGTGATTTTGTCCTGGCTTCTGAGTGAGATGGTGCTGAGTATCATCTAGCTACCACAACCCGCAAGAAAAAAAAATCCAAATTGTAAACTCTGCTTCCACAGACAGAAGTTATAGATTCTTTTCCCACTGAAATACTAGAACATTAGAAAAAACACTTTTGTTTTCCAAAATCCATTCTCATTAAATTCTGAGACTTTTAAACATCTTCTTTTAAGCCCTTTGTTTTTAAGAACTTTACTTAATACTCTGTTCTATGTTTCGGGCTCTTTACAATACTGTCCTTGCATTGTATTTGTTTGCATTTCTGTGTAGTTCCTAATGAGCAGCTTCCACTTTATAGCTCTTACAGAGTTGTGGATTATTACTTACAGTTCGTTCACCAGAGGTGTTCTCACTGCTTTGTAGGAAGTAATATTAAATTTGAAGGGTTTTGCGCTTTGCTCAGTAATAAACCCTGTGTGGTGGTTAATTTCCACTGGCAATCTGATTGGATTAAGGAGCACCTGCTACCTTAACAAGGCACACCTTCAGTGCATCTATGAGACTATTTCGAGAGCAGTCCAACCAAGAGGTAAGATGCATCCTGAGTATGGGGAGCACTATTTAACAGGCTGGGATCCTGGACTGAGTTATAAGAAAAAAGAAAGAGCCAGCCGAGCTCTACTGTCGTCTTTTCTCTGCTTCCAGGTGAGCACAAAGAGCAAAGCTACTGATGCTATCATGCCCCATGACCACATGATGGACTGTGTCCTGCGAACTGTGAGCCAAATAAACCCTTTCTCCCTTAAGTTGCTAATGGTCAAGTACTGGATCACAGAATGAGAACAGTGACTAATTTTTTTCCAATTAGACTGATGCACACTTTCTTGTAATTGCTTCCTGAGCATCCCATCCTTATCAATGCAGCAATTTCCCCTAGTTCTTCAATAAAGAGTTTTATTCATCTATTGAGGTATTTTTTTTCTAACAGAAAATTAAAGCCAAATGCCATGCAAGCTGAATTTATGTTTTTGGACTTAGCTTTATCAGCTTTTCCATCTGTTTCATAAACTGAACCTTAGCTACACTGTCTAACTTCTGTCTATCTGAAATTAAATTTAGAAATAAAAGTCAGGGTTAGCTACTTGAGATCAGATGTGTTCTCTGACAGGTAAGTGCTTTTGAGGTACATTTATTTCAACATTAAAGTGAATTAATATTAATTTTACTTCAAAAATTGGAAACATTTAATGACCCTCATTGAAATAACTTAAAGACACTCTGGGGAGCTGCAAAACTACTGCCCTAAGCACTATTTGAGTAGAAACTTGGAAAATTAAAAGGCTGATTTTTAAAAAATGATAGCTTTTCAATCAGAAGGGGAGACACATAAAATTGCAGAAGCATGCTGTGTAATGAGAAACATCATCAATAAAGAAAAATGAGATTCCCAACTTTAAAGAGGGGAGGGGTCACAATTTGATCATGTTCTCCATATGGAAGTAAGAAGAAAATGTGAATTGTACAAAGCCATTGGAAGTATTGAGACAATGATTTGTGGGACAAGATGAGAATGTACTGCAACAGAGAAGCCTAGACTGTCTGAAGACTCTTGTCTTTCGAGTCTTTCCACAGCTCCAGTGACAGTTAGGAGAGGCCTGAAATTAAGTTTGAAAGGAAATTTGATGGCGCATCATCATCTGTCCTCCATCTGTCTACCTGTTCTTTGGATGTATATCATTCCCACTGAGAATCAATGAAGGAGAAAGACACTGAGTCACAGTTTCAGTCTCCTGAAGCATAGTGCTGACCATCATTTGCTCCCTTCTCCTAAACTGAGGCTTCTCTTGTTCAGTACAACAGAAAGCAGAGACGGAAGGACCCCTGCCTCGTCAGGACCTCTATGGACCCTGAGAGAGCATGTGGCAATGGTTGTGAGCTCCACAAGGGCGACTAAGACTGGCTGTGATTTATGGCTTTCTGGACTGACTCCAGTCTCATCTTTATGAACCACACCAACAAAATATCAAAAGCACTAATGAAAGTCTGAGCAGCACAGATCAGCTGGTAATACCTCATTTCACAAAAGACACATTAGAAAACCTGGCTTCAATGTTCAAGAGTTCACTTTCTCAGTGATGGATACTAGAGACCAGTACTCACAAGTAGATTTCATTTCTAAAACAGATTGATGCATTGTATAACCAGACTAGACCAGGAATTCCAGGAAGCCATTTATTACTGTAAGCCTTTGAACATAGGCAGGGTTAGTCAAATAAGTATGAGTGAAAGATAAAACAGAATGTCAAAAAATGTATTGTTATATATGACGTATGACACTCATTTTAAAAATTCTTACCTAATGCTCCTACATAAAATTAAGTTACAATTAAAGATCTCATATGTTCTTGAAATGAATATTGAATGACAATATTTTCAAGCAGCCTAGCACAGGGATGAGTAGGAATGGGGAAAGCAGAAAGCAGATGTATTCTTGGGGCTTGCTGGCTAACCAGTGTAGCCCAATCAGTGAACTTTGAGACACTCTGTCTCAAAACAATTAGTTGGACAGTGATTTAAATAAAATAGCCAACACCAACCTTTGTCATCCACACATACATATACACTCACACAAATATATACCACACATACAGAGTGACAACGGAAAAGAGAGAGAGACAGACAGACAGACAGAGGTTATATCATGCAAATAAGAAACTTGAAGGAGTAAAGCTGCATTTCTTTACTGGAAATAGAGAAAAATTGCTGGATGATTCAGTAACATATTCTAAATGTAGTCTTAATAACTGTAAATTGGTAGGCAACCAATAACACATCTTACAAATAACTGAAGTAGAAACAAGAGAATTAAAAGAAGAAACAGATAATAATTCCAATAATGAAAAATACCTTCTCCTAAAGAAAAAAAGTATTACATCTAACTCCAAAATAACTATATGGTTATGTTTGATTTTTAATGATTCATATGTATAGTATGGATATATGGATCAAATTAGCATACCTTTTATTATTTACCTTTTAATAAGTCATGTATTTTGCATAGAAGTTGAATCACAGATCATGCACACACTGGGTTACACACTGGGTTCTTGTCACACAAGGACTCAAGATTGAGTCTGTGCCTGCAGCATCCTGCGATCTTGAGGTAACTTTGGGTGCAGTTGGTGTCTTCAACTTCTGTGAAACTGTGTATTCTCAGGTTTAAGCAGTAAGTGTGGGAAAACAATGTCACACAATTACTGTCAAACTGTACTTGAACTTGAGTATCTGCAACTCTCTCAATCTGTATCTCCACCTGCGGATCTAGAGAATGAAACAGAGTAGAAGCTACAGACAAGATATTTAGCTGATAAGTGCAAATTTTAATTTACATGTAAAATACTTTAAAATTGTATGATCATCATGAACAATTATTTTATCATATAAAATGATCTTCTCCAGACACTAACATACTGGGTACACACAGTGGAAATTTCATTAACTACACTCCCCCGGGCCTTTGTTCACCCCTCGTACATTAAAGCTCTTCAAATTTAATTCAGTTGTTTAGGCAACCAAATCTTTAAAGTATGCAGTGTCTATCCCAGTTCTTAGAAACTTAAAGGGAGTCACTAAATGATGATGAACAAATGAATAACAACACAGAGGATGCCATGAATTGATAAAACACCAAGAATCAGTGTGTTCTGATGCCATCCATTTTGCCTAAAAACCAGGCTGTTGTAGGGGAAAACTGAAAGAAAAGAAAGAGAAGTTGAGTCAAACCTGAGTGGCTTGCTCTGATGTGTTTATTTAAGTTGTTCTATCACCAATAAAGACTCGGGAGTCAAATATCGAGGTGAAAAGATGATGGATCAAAGAAGCAGCAGAAGAGCGACCAGTTGACCTTCTCTCCACACTTCCCAGATCGAAAAGACCGTGAACTCTCCAAGTACCTCCCTACTCCTTCCTGTGTGTCTTCTCTCTCCATATTCCTGCCTTCTCTAGGGCTAATTCCAGCCAGCTAGTCCTGGCTCCACCCCCTGATTTAAGGTTGACTTTATTAACACAGTTTTGGAGTGTCACAATGCAATCAAATATCCCGCAACATTGCTCCAAGAGAGTCTATGCGTGTTCTTATCATCTCACCTGGGTTCACCACAGGAACTTCATCCACTAGGAGGGTAAAGAACAAGAGATGAATCTTTATGTCACAGAGTATTTCTGTCTCACTAATTGAGGATGGTAGTTGCTGTCCCTATGTGACTTTAGCTTTATTCTCTCAGTCATTTTTGTTTCTTCCTGGACTATTGGGATCACCTATGGAAGCAGTGATGAACAGCACAGCTTTTCTTACACACTGACCTATCTGAGCAGGTCTGTACAGGCATGGTTTTCAATGAAGAAAGTGCACATTTCATTTTGAAGGATTGCTTCTTTCACCGTGCATATGTAATGATAAAGAAGGCATTTGGAGGCAATACCAAAGCAAAGTCTGATGGCTAAGCAGTTCTCACACACCTGTTGTCAGAAGTCTGCCCAGAAATAGCCCTGTGGTACCATGGCTAATTTTGAATTTGAATGACATCTGCAAGGATGGTTTGCTGTAGCAGAGACTAAGAAGGGAGTTTTATAGGAAGTTGAAGAGCTTTGCTCATTGTTGACAGCTATTAAGTTTATTCAAGGTGAGGTTGACAACATTGGCTCCTTGGAAGGGAGACGAAGTCATATTCCCACTCACTCACTGCAGGTCAAGGGTCTTTTTTGTTAGCCATTTCCACAGTCACCTGTGATTTGGTGGGGCCCCAAGGAGCTCATGGGTCAGTCTGAGCATTCTCAATTTTACCTAATTTTTCCCACTTTAGAGAAGACATGGTTAATAAATAGATTGGGAAGGCAATGGGATTTTAATGATCTCCCATAGCATGAGGCTTGGTAATAACAATAATCAGAGTTTGCTATCACCCTGGAAACACTTTCAAAACCTTACAATAACAAAATCCTAATAAACAATACCATATATCCAAGTACACAAACAAATCCTTCACTATCAAATACTCCAGTATTTAGGATTAGCTTGAACATGTGATTTTTAGAAGTACACTCACATTTCACATGGATGTCAGTGTGGCATAATGGGAAAAAGAAATCGTATTTTGAAATAATCAAGATAAATTCAAATGTTAGCATTATTTCTATGTAGTTAGATGCATATAGAAAAACATCCTGACATTTTTGTTTCTAATTTCATTACTTATAAAGTCAGAATATTCATACATGCATTGAAAACCCTTGGAAAATTAATAATAGTGTATGTAAAGTGGTAGATACACTGACTGGTAATAGAGATAATTATATATATATATATGCATATATATATGTATATATAGTTTCCTTCCATCTGTTATGAGCAAGCATAACATTATGTGATAGTCCCTCATCTCTCCCCTACCTTCTGTTACTCTCCACCTGATGTTCATCATCATAAAACAGCAATACCAATATGAACACATTTTTCTATAACCAGGTATTCATTCATTTTATCTACATTTTGTCTTCCTGGAAAAAATAAAAATTAAATGAAATTAAAATTTGTACTCATATTTTCTTTGGACCACCAGTTCCCAAATAATGACACAGAGACTTCTTATTAATCATGAATGCTTGGCCTTAGCTTAAGTCTGTTCTCAATTAGCTCCTAAAACTTAAATTAACCAGTTTCTATTAATCTACATATTGCCATGTGGCTCTTTACCTCTCCTCCATTCTATATATCCAACTTCATCCCTGTCTGGCTGGCAAATTTCCCATGCCTCAGATTCTTCCTGAGTTCTTCTCTCTCCCTGGAAGTCCCGCCTATTCTCTCCTGCCTAGATATTGGCCATTAAGCTCTTCATTAAACCAATCAGGACACATCTTCACACAGTGTACAAATATTCCACAACAAAAATTAAGATAAACTAAGGGATAGAATACTCTTAAATGAGCAGTCCAAGATGATTTGGGACTAACAAGGAAGGAAAAATATAGAGACAAGATGCACCAGACAAGATAAAGTATCAAAGATGAGTCCATAGCCCCTAAACAATCTTCCTGATATCATTCACCATTGAGTCAATTTCTACAGTTTTTATTTAAGACAAAATTTAATTTACTCTTGAAAACATTTCATCCTTAGTCTAGGGATATGGCTCAGTTGATACAGTACTTTCCCAATATTCGTGAGGCCCTGGGTTCAATCCCCAGGGCATAAGTAGAGCGTGTGCCCTAGTTTGCTTTCTGTTGCTGTGATAAAACACTGACCAAAACAACTTAGGGGAGGAAAGTCTCATTTAACTTACAGGTTGTAGTCCATCATCAACTGAAAGCCAAGGCAGGAACCCAAAGGCAGGAAGTGAAGCAAAGACCATGGACAAACTCTGCAAACTGGTTTGCTTTCCCCAGCTTGCTCAGCTACTTTTCTCTATAGACTACACCCACTTGACTAGGGATGGCACCAACCACAATGAACTAAGACCTCCTAAGAGTTAGCAATTAAGAAAATACTTCAGGCACTTTGGAAGCTGCCAGTCAGGCCACGTTGATGTCCTTGGCCCACGTTACCACCAAGTGCCATGCAGATATCCAGAGTCTGTGCTGCAGCCTGAAGCCACCCTAATGTCCATAGACCCTGCTGCCACTGGGTCCATGTTGATGTGGGTGACCTGCTCTGCCATCCAAGGCCATGTTGATGTCCTTGATCCAGGCTGTCTGGGTTCATGGTCCTGCTGCAACCAGGAGTCATGATCTCATGTTCTTGGTCTGTGCTGTTGCTAGAAACCATGTAGAGGCCCATGATCCATGCTCCCACTGTGAAGAGCAAGGAGGCTACTTTTGCTGTGATATCAATGACTGCAGATATACAGTTGAGAGGGAGGGACACGGAAGGCTTCTGTGACAACCCCTACCCTCACTCCATCCCCTCCCCGCCCCCCAAAAAAGTAACAGACTAGACAGGAAGCCACTGAAGAGAACTCTTTAAAAAGTAGGATGGGAGAGCAAACATGGAATGACTGGGAAGTGAGTGTGATCAGGGTGCATAATGTGAAAGTCCCAGAGAACCAGTAAAAATATTATGTTAAAGAAGAGAATACCTCATAGACATGGCTACAGGCCAAGCTGACGGAGAGGTTCCTCCACTGAGGTTCCCTCTCTCCAGGTGTGTCAAGTTCACAACTGAAGCTATGACAGCACAGTACCACATGCCATTCCAGCACTTGAGAGGTGGAGATTGCAAGATCAGAAGTTCAAGGTCACCCTATGATGCACAGAAAGTTTGAGGCCAGCCTAGGATAAATGAGTTTCTGTCATTAAAAATGTGTATTCCTGAAACATGAGGTTGTGCTCCTTAGCTCTCTGGAGTCACTTACTTGTCGTACCCTGGTTGACTCAGCCTCTCTACAGTGTACTGTGGTTCTTCTCAGCCACCATCTTTATTCTGTGTTTCAGAGGACAATTGAGACCATTATACCACTGGCACTGTTCCACCGAAGCCAAGTCAGATTATGTTTTCATTCATTTTTGTTCTGTTTTGTTTTCCAAACCATTCCCACAAACTTTCACACTTATATATTATCTGATTTTCTTCCTAGATGCTTCCCTAGAAAGGCTAGAGGAGGTAGCTTAATTATGTCCTCCTGCCCCATTTTTTTCTTGCCTGGGCTGATCTTCTTCTCAACTCCTCTTATCTTGGGGGAGATTCAGACTTTCTCATTTTTCCATTAATTCTCGAGCTTCCTGGTCAACACTCTGCAGTAATTCCCTGTCAGTCTCACTCTCCTCTATGTCAATAATTAGGATAATCTTTCTCTTTCAGTAGGTTAGAACTGGTCAGTTCTCTCTCCAAACCAAGATGTCTAATCAGTCCTGAAAAGCAATCACAAATCCTTAGCAAGGCGTGAAGAATACAGGTTCCAGCGGCGGCTTTAGTGTCAACACCTGCTGTGTGGCATCCCTTTCTGTGTGTTCAGACAACTTTCCATGTCTTGTGTGCCCTCTGGGATGCCACACCTCAGTGCTCTGACCTGTGAACACCCCATTCCACTTTCTGTGTCTTCCAAAGCTCTTCTCCATCAACTTACTTCTCAAGGTTTAACTCAGGATTGCCTCTTTCTCATATTTTCCTGTTTCCAAACCTTAATGCTTCTGCCTTAACATCTTACATTCCATTAATCTCTGTTGTAAAAAGTATCCCAGTTCAAGATTCTGTCTCTCTGTCAGTGTCTCTGTGTCTCTTTCTCTTTCTCTGTGTGTCCCTTCCCAATCCTTTCTTTCAAACTTCCTTCCCTCTTTCTCAAAGTATAGAGGATGATGCTTTGGTTATATCAAATGCCAGTAGAGATGCAGTAAATAAAGTCAATGCAAAATGAGGTGTTGTTTACACATGATTTATTCATATGCCTATTGCTATGATTGTTTATCATACCAGGGATTAGCAAGACTGATAAACCCCTCAGTGAACATTTACTTCTTTAAACCAACATGGAAATAGAGACATCAAAGCTGGATGCCCAACAGATGTCCTCAGTCTGAAAACTTAAATTGGATCAGGGTTATGTTGGAGCCATAATCTAAGTACAGTACCTAATTCTATTCTCATCTCTAGGGAAAATCACTAGAAGTCTGCATAATTTCCAGGCACTGCCAATTCCACCTTAGCAGAGGAAGCACCAGTCTTGGTGCTTTACACCAGGGAAAACTGCAAGCCACAGGGAGAATGAGTGATTGTGGAAGATGTTTGCACTTCCCTTATTTGAATATTTTTTGAGACAGGGTCTCTCTAGATAGTCTTAACTTTCCTAAAACTTTCTATTTAGACCAAGCTAGCCTCAAAATCACAGAGATCCTCCTGTCTCTGCTTCCTGAGTGCTGATATGAAAGGTATGTGCTACCATATCAATCTTCTGATACAAAATTTATTGTATCAAACCTGAAGGCCCCTGAAATCTCAGCTTACATAGAGGATCAGGTGAAGTTTACATTTCTGAATATCACTTCTTCTGGTTTTTTTTCCCTTTTATGGTACATTTAGGCCTTTCCTGATGTGAGGAAAAAAGCTTCCATAGAAAGTAGAATGAAGGTCTTCTGCTGGGATCAGCCTGGATTTGGTAGAACAAATAAACATGTTAGCAAGGTCCACCAGTGTCTCCTCTAACAAATACCAATTCTGTCAGAACGTCATCAGGGTGACAAGAACAGTGACACTTGACTAAGAAAACTGTTCCATGTGAACAGCACCTCTTTTTTCTGTTTGTTCAAGACCTTGGTGCCAGGTTTTAGAGAATTATAAGTATTTAATTAATGTTTGGTTTCCTTCTGACTTCACCAAATTATCTCAGAATGAATGGTTCAACTATGCTAATATGATTTAAATTTTAGAGCAAATAGTTACAAACATGTGTTATAGCTATTAAGCCATAAGTTATAACAAACAATGGTATATTAGGTTCAAGTAATGCTGCTGCTACTGTGAGTAAGCTTATCCCCAACCTAAAAGCAGAACAGGTTGTTCATTCTCCCAATGAATGCTCCCCCCACATCCTATACACTGATAAACAAACTCTATTTTTCTGGTGAAATATTTGAACATGATCATTAATACTAAACTGAAAACATTATAATTTATTCAGTGTAGAGTATTTCTCATCTCTAACTTCTGAGGTAGTGAATTGCAAAGAAAAGTTTCCAGATAACACTTGACAGTTCTGGGGCTCCTTAAAACTACAGTCAGGGAGCTTTCCTGTTCACTGTAATTTCACATTATGACTGAGTTGTTCTGGGAAATGCCTGCTGCCTGCTCTCAACCACAGACTCACTATCTTAGTCCAGCTTTCTTATGTTTCTCCTTTTGTAGAATGCTCCAAAATCTTAGGGCATTTACGTTTGAATTTTTCTGTGAATTACTTTTAAAATATTTACAAAGCTGAGTGGCAATATTATTTATAGAGTAGATTGAGCATATAAAAGGAACATTACAGTGTCTAAGAAAAAACGTTTCATGACTCTATCATAAAATTATATGTATGTGGTCTATAAAAATATTATTCAAAACTTTACCCACTTACACAAAAACTACTCTAGATATTGGCCTATGATAAATATGTTTCATCAAAGATTATGTTCAGTACAATATGCAATTATGAATGCTATTAGTTTCAATTTTCATTTTCATAGTATTTTGTGTATCAAGAAGTTTAAGCCCTTCTGATTTTGCAAGATCTTGTCACTATTTGCATTCTTAAAGGGTTTCATTTTTATATCTACAATAAAAAGCAATGACATTTTTTAAATGCAGTATATATCTTGGTGAACTTGAGTAAAATAGCTAGTCATTTGGTTGGTAAGTGAAGCAAAATATTAAGTGATTTATTATCAGATTTTATATTGTACTGAGAATCTATGACATAAATCTTTCTATATTTAAATAGTGATGGGGACAAATCATTTCCTGTGACTTCTCTATCATAGTAAAGGAAACGTGATTATCCTTCATTGATACAAAATGATATCTATTTGTCACTTTTGACATGATAGAGCTAAGGAATGTTAGGACAAAATAACTTCCCTTCAACCATTTTAAATATCTACATTAGGAAAGGATAAAATGAATAAAAATTGCTGGCCAGTAGTTAAAACATTGTAAGGACCTGACGGCTTCTGAAAACATAAGGGGGTGTAGCATGAATCTTAAAAGGTCTTTATTAATAAAACAAACCTGGAGCCAAGTATTGGGGTGAATGCTGGATGGTCAGAGAGACAGAACAAGCCACAGTTTCCTCACCTGGCCAATTCCTCAGGTGGTCTTGTTTCCTCAGACTGGAAGCTTCTGTGTCCTCATCCGAATGGCTCTCAGCTGAACTGTGCTGCTAGAAACCTGAAAGCTTAACCAGCCAAAATGCTTAACCAGCCAAATGCTTCTAGTTTCTGGTCCTCACGCCTTATCTACCTTTCTGCTTTTTACCATCACTCTCTGGGATTAAAGGCTCGCTTTCTGGGATTAAAAGCGTGAGTCACCAAGCCTGGCCCTTTCCAATGTAGCCTTGAACTCACAGAGATCCAGAGGGATTTCTACCTCTGGAGTGCTAGGATTAAAGTTGTGAGTGCCACCATCTTCTAGCCTTTGTATCTAGTGGCTGTCTGTTCTTTGACCCTAGATAAATTTATTAGGGTGCACAATATTTTGGGGAATACAATACCACCACAAGGGGGAGCCTGGAGAGATGGCTGAACAGCTAAAAGGTCTTGCTGCTTGCTGATCTTTCTGAGGTTCTGAGTTCAGTTCCCAGCACCCACATGGGGCAGCTTTAAATATACGTGTGTGTGTGTGTGTGTGTGTGTGTGTGTGTGTGTGTGTGTGTGTGGTGTGTATCTGTGTATATATTATATATATATGTGAATGATATCCTTTTTCCTTAAGAATCCAAGCCAAATAAATGTATTTATATGCTTGTGATGAATTCTACAGAACTAGGATGAATAAAACTACAAAATATTCTCTAAATATGAATTAGGCATGCATATATAAGGAAGATAGGCCTTTTCCATAGATAAGTATATTAAATATCATAAATATTCCAGTCTATCTCAAAATAATTGAAAATTTTAGTTAAGCGAATTAAGTTTCCAAACAGATTCTTTTTGAGCTAACAAAAACGATTTTTAAATATTTTGGTGGAAACAATATTTTGGACTGGATAAAATAATTTTCAAACAAAAAGTTGAATTTCTCTACCATGCAGTAAATATACTATTAAGTTATAATCACAATAGTGATGAAAAGGAGAACAATGTAACAGATCAACCAAGCAGAATAAAAGAAAGCCATTTGTCTCACTGGAAGGAATCTGTAGTTCTATCTGTATATAATCAATTGCCATCAATTATATTGAGAATTACAAAGGAAAAATTCTAAATACTCACACTATTTTAAATACTAGCATGGATTAGTTCTGTAATAGACAAAGTGTTAACTGGTACTTTCTAGGGAAAGTAGCTCTAAGATTGTTGAAAAGTCTGCAACTGAAAAGAGTCATTTCTCAATTTTAAATGAGTGAAAGGGATTGTGAAAAAGGTCTAATATAAATACTAATGCTTTTGACGTACCAAAACCATAAAACTGACAGAAAAGAAAGTGAAAAATCTCTATGCCAAAGAGTTTTTGCACAAAGATAGGAAATCTATACAGAGAGTAGTTAGAATGAGGCTAAAACTCCAAGAGAAAAACTGGCAACAGAGTTGGGAAAAAAAAAGACTAAAAGTTGGAAATATTCATGGCTAAGCAATATGTTTGACTTATGATAATGAAAAGTTAATTAAAATAACAATGGTATGCCATATTTTAAGGAAACTAATTTTCTACTTCATGGTTGAAAGAATACAGAAAATATTTCTTACATGCACTCTAGAATAGTCCATGAAGATACACACCTCATTCAAAAACTTATATTCGTTGAAACTGCCCACATATTCTTCATCATTCATTTGCTTAATAAATATCATTGAGTATAATACATGCTGAAAAAGCGGTTAATAAAGTACAGAAGGATGCTTCCACTGAAGAATAGAGAACACACCTAGAGAAATAGATGGGCCATTAACACACACACTGAGAAATTATTTTGACAAGAGACTAGGAGATATGGTGCTAATCCATGAAGAAATTTCATAAAGAGTGTGACAAATGGAGGACACTGAAAATCACAGCCCTGAGGCCATCACTACATTTATTTTTGAATTATTTTTCTTTGACAATGCCATACATATATATATTATAAAATTATATTTATTCATGTACATATATGACTATAGAATATACTATGAGTATGCTCTCTCTACATGTTTTCTCATCTCCCTTCTATGCCTATTAACACCCATTCCTACAAGAGTTTTTCCAGGATTCATGAATTTTGGGTTTGTTCCTGACCTTTACTTTAACTGGGGACATCCATGTGAGCATTGAACTGGAATTACCCACTGGAGACTCCTGGAATCACTAGTGGGTACACAGCTGATGACAATGAGCCAGTCCCCTCCCTACATCTATCAGTAGCAAAAAATGATCTCCTAGCTGTGAGGGATGGGGACCCATGAACCACTCTTCCGTCTGTGTCTGACTGTTGATGGGCCCATGCTTGTGTAGACTCAGTGCAGTAATCTATGACTGCTGTGAGTTGATAATTATGGCAGCTTTTTCTTCCTATCTTTAGGCTCATACTCTTTGTCCCCTATTTTGAAATATTCCCTGAACCTCAGAAGGGGTGATATAAATGTCTTATTTAAGACTGAGCCCCCAACTATCACTTTTTCTCAGTATCTTGTATACCCATGAATCTGCACTCACCACTATTCACTGGAATGAAAGGCTTCTCTGATTAAGGCTGAGAGTAGCATTTGTCTGTGGCTATAAATACAATATTTAGAAGGCTAAACAACAGTACTCAGTTCCTCTCTTGGGCTTATCATGTTACCTAGCATCAATTTCTTTTTCTAGGTTTACATTACCATGCATAGACGCCCTCCTCTGGAGCAAATATAAAATCCAATCAGAGAGCTTTGGTTACAACCACAACAGTAGTGCCACTATTTCTCAAGTTATTAAACAAAAAATGCAGTACTAAAGGTTGGATACTTCTTAACAAGTTGTTGGCTATGGAGACCCCAGAGGACTCTCAAAGCAACACAAGTTTTTGCCCTTCCTCTTGGTTGTTTGCTGGAACTAGATGATAAGATGCTTTTGCTAAAGACACCACATGCCACAGGTTCATGATGTAAATAAATCAAGCTGGAACTGAGCTGAAAGCTTCCTCGCTGCCAGAGAGCTTTCACAGTGTCAGAGGATAGAACAGAAGCTGCTGTTGGAGAAAAGTCATCAGTGGCCTTACCTAGCTATGAACCCTATAATTACTTAAGTCTCATTTAACAGCAAAGTACGTTCATGTCATCATCATTTGTCACTTTGTAAATACCTGGTTGACATTTTCTAAACCTTAGGCAAAATAAACGTCAATTTCACTGATTTTTTCCATTTTTTACAGTAATGGCATTGGACAGATACGTTGTATACTGTATCATTCTAAGAGTACTTCATTGGGCTAATTCCTATGAGATAGGTACTTTCATTATTAGTATTTTCAGTTTTAAAAATAATAAAAAAGAGTAGATAGTAAGTTTACACAATTGTCTGTTCTCTCTCAGCTAGAAATATGGCACAGTCCATATTCAAACCCAGAGCTCTACTCTAGAACTTGTGTCTTTAAATACTGTGAGGAACAAAAAAGCATAGGCTCATTAAGACAAAGTAGGCATGACAAGAGACAAAAATTGATGAGAAGTATAAACATAGTTTTGTAAGACAGTAAATTATCAGAAGAGTGTTGACTGAACAAAGCAACATGACCATTATCTAAAGCCTGGACGAGATGCTGGTGATAAAGGAATGTATGCACCCATGGAACATAGAAAGGCTAAGGAGCTTGAAAGAGCCAGTACTTCAAAAGATAGTGAGATAACACAGACAAGGCTGAAGAGAGGATAATTACTTGAAAAAAATACAAGTAGACATTAGACTTCTAGGGCCAGTTCTCCACCCTTATAGATAGTAACCGGGTGTCTACTCTTCAGAGAAAGACTCCATATTCTGGATCATCAAGGACAGTGTGAAATCACATAGTAGAATTAAATTAAAGGAGCTAATAGATTGTTTTTAATGACAGGGTAAGCTTCATAACAGGAAGGCCTCAGGGCTCTAGTGGTAGACATGCAAAGCTACTCACATCGCTGTGGACCAGAGAGCAGGACACATCAGGAGACAGGGCTGGTTATATACTTCAAAACCTGCCCAACACCCCTCACTGATGCAGTTTCTGGCTGGTACCCATCTCCTAAATGTTTCCCATCCTCCAAAACAGCACCTCAAAGTTGGAGACAAAGTGTTCAAATACAGAAGCCTGTGGGAGGACATTTAGCATCCAAAACATATCAGAAGTTTTCATCAAAATTGCTCATTTTCAGCTCTATAATTTTATTTAACAGTTAGGGGATAGTTGCCAACTTATATTTAAGAGTGAAACTAAAAAGCACTTTGAAATTCTTTGTTATTCTGTAAATTACTCAGATGTGGATACTGGGGAGCCAGAGGGAACTAAGTGAGCTTAATTTCCAGTTTGAAACTTGTGTAAAAATTTGAATCTTTCCTCCCTTAAGTTGCCTCTTGTTAGACACTGTCACAGCAGTGGCAACGGTGACTAACACAATTTCTAATAGGAAACAGGAGCCTAAATGAAGAAATAAAAATATAAACAGAGGCAGGAATGGAAAAATGTAAGAAAGCTTGAAAACAGACCTAATCTAACACATTAGAGAGAGTGCTGGGGATGAGACTCTTCTACACTGTAAAGATTTGTCACTCAAATTGGTATAATAAAACACTGATTGGCCAGTAGCCAGGCAGGAAGACTAGACCAGGAGAATTCTGGGAAGAGGAAGGGTGGAATCAGGAGTTGCCAGCCAGATGCAGAAGAAGCAAGATGAGAATGTTGGACTAAGAAAAGGTACCAAGCCACATGGCTAAACATAAATAAGAATTATGGGTTAATTTAAGTGTAAGAGCTAGTCAGTAATAAGCCCAAGCCATAGGTCAAACATTTTGTAATTAATATTAAGCCTCTGACTGGTTATTCAGGAACAGGTGGGCGGGCAAGATTTGTCAGTCTACAAGAGAGAGAAAGAGAAAAATATATATCATTTAAAATAAGGAGCTGGGCTCTCTGCTCTCACCACTGTGTCTGACAGAGGGACCAAGGTCCAGAGCTTGAAATAAAGGTTCTTTGCCTTTACATGCGGGATTAGGTCTCCATGGTGGTCTTTTGGGGGTCCCCGCGATCTGGGCATAACATTTAGGGGCTCATCCGGGATCCCCCAAGCCCACCAGACCACCAGCCTGTAGAGCCTGAAGAGCTGGCTGGTGTGTTTTCTGTGTGTCTTTGTCTACCTGTGTCCACTTTCGTGTTTTCTGTGGTGTTTGGTTTGGTTTGGTTTCATTTGGATATCCTTTTGTAAGTGGGACTTTAGGAGCCCTTTGGATATCCTTTTGTAAGTGCCCAAAATTTATAAGTACCTGCAGATATTTGATTTGTATAGACCACACAGGTCGCTCCCACAGGACCAGTGTGAGGCCAGCGTCTCTTTGGATTTGGTTTTGTCTCTGGGTGCCAGGAGAACTGTTTTGTTGTCTTGGATGTTGTAAAAAGTTTTGCCTTTCTTGTCCTACCTATATGAATGTGTAACTGTATGAGAAATGTGGCCACATGTATGCGTGTTTTATGCCTGGGTTTGTATTTGTGTTATGACTCTTAATGGAAGCTGTGCATGGACAGCCTTTGGGGCCGGGTGGCCGCCAGTCTGAGGGATAGGGGAACCCTCTGGTTGAGCTGAGACAGACTAAGAATGTTCCTGCCCCATTGCCTCCTTTCTCTCTGGCTGGCAGCAGGCCAGCTCAGGCAGTGGCTCATTGTTATGGTGCGGCATGGCATGGACAGCAGCCATGAGGACTTGGCATGGCCTGGGCACACAGCATGTTGGAGGCCAGCCCCTGTGCAGGGAGCCTCAGGGTAGAGGCTTTGTGGTACAGTGCAGGCAGGAGCCAGCAGGGCCTCAGGAGCTCAGAGCATGCCTGAGCCTGGCGGGGGCTGGTGGAGAACTACCCCTCCAGGGTCACAGTCAGGAGGAGTGGGCTACAGGTCAGAGGGCCCAGCCGCTCTTATGTACTTGAGAATCTGGGTTTAATAGCAATCTTTTGTCTCCATGCTGTGCGAGGTCCTCTTCCATCTCCCATGCTGATGGGTGGGGCTCCTAAGACCTGCCCTGGGGCTAAAACCTGAACAAGGTTTGGTTCCAAGAGCGGAATGGAATGTCACTGCCTATGGTTGCTAAGCTACTGTGGCTATGTTATAAGGCTAACCAGTTTCTTGTCTGTGGTATAGTGCTGATCCAAATTTAGAGTTACTCTTGTTATGGTATATGCATGTATTTCTGTTCTTATTTAAAATATTGTAGCTTTACAGTATATTCTAAACTACTGAGGAAAATCACAAGAAAGACTTTGGTAAGAGTTTCTATGTTAAAAAAAGAAAGAAATTTGTCAGCAATAAATGTCTGGACAGACTGAGGGTACATGGGAAGTTATAGAAAGTCAGAAGGGGTCTTATGGAAGGTTGTAGACGGTCAGAGGGAATGTGAACTATGTTCATTGTGGTTTCTTATACCTGCAAATACTGAATTTAAAAGTTAATTCTGGTTGGTTTTCATTTTAAAATTAGCTGATGATTCTGCAAACTGTTATGTTAAATATATATGTGCATATGGACATGCATGTGACTTGGGTTTAACTGTATGTATGAGTGTAAGCTAGCTTTAACTATATGTATATGTATGTAACTTGGATCCAACTGTGCATATGTGTGCAAGTAATTATTGTTAGAAAAACATGCTTTAAACAGCAACCACGTGGCTTTCCTCCATCTTTGCTGGTGAATTCATGGGCAGCCAAGTGGCTGGCAGCCATCTTTTACTAAGGTTATAAAGACCTATTCAGGTTAACAAAAGCTAACTTAGAGATTTACACCTAAGTACTTATGTCTTTACCAAATGTTCAACAGCAAGCTTCTAGAGAATTTAAATAGATGGCTGCTACATATGTTTAATAAATAAGGTATTTGATAAATAAATAAATAAATAAATAAATAAATAAATAAATAAATAAATAAAATAAGGAGTTGAGTGTTAAGGGGAAAGAGATAAGAAAAAATTCTTTCCTAGCTTCAATGAGGTATAATTGACAAAAATATATGTTTATGGTACATATAATATTTTAATAGGTGAACATATTGTAAAATTATTATCACAGTCAAGCTGACTAACAAATCCCTACCTCTCATAGCTACTTGTTTGTGGTCAGAACATTTGGAATACATTCTGCAAATTTCCAGCATATAAACCGTAGTGCTGGCTATCACCACTATGCTTTTCAAGAAAAAAAAAAAAACTTTCTTTTTTTACTCTTCAGCTGAGAAAACAAAATATTCACACTTTTTTCCGTTTTGAAAACATCTTCAGTGGCATGTGGTAGAAAGGCTAAAAAGTATGACACAGGGTGCTGAGATTGTTCATTTAAAGGAAGAAATCAACTCTTATTTTGCTTGGGTTGGAAAAATATTCTAAGAAAACTGCCTTTAATTTTACACATTCCTTTCCAGGCATTTCCAGCTGCTCCTGAAGACCAAGCTCTCATTCTGCAGACATTCTAAATCCTGGCTGCAAGCTGCAACATGAACTCAGCCCTAAAATAAAAATTGTATAGCAAACATTTTATATCATACAAATCTAGTGCATTTTCATTTCATGGAAATATTTAGAGTTGTATAAGTGGATGGGCCTGACTTCTTGTGTACACATAACCAGGCAGGAAGTAAGTGTATAGACAGAAAGAAGAGTGAATCCTAATAACAATTGATACATTTCCTAAAAAGGCAATGGACGCTTAAGAATTTATTGAAAAAAATCAGTGTTAGAAATGTCTTTGAAGACCTAAGCTAACAGAAAAAAAGAAGAAGACTAGATGTTCTCCTGCTTTATGCTTTGGACTTGAATCACAGGTCAGGAATGAGGCACACCAGCTTTTAGTAGAACCTGTAACAGAAGCTGCTCTAATTCTAGTCCTTGCCCTAAGCAAAATACTGGGAACAATGTGATGGTTTGTTAATAGCCTATTTCACTCCCTAATTAGGAAGGTCACATGTAAAATACTCCTTAGCTCCCTACCCTCTCAACTGCATGTGCATTACATTAATTCCATTTAATTTATTTAAATCTATAATACATGTCAAAGATCACACAGTATTTTATATCTGTCTTGCAGTAGAGCCATAAAGTAAATTACTGAAAGGTCACCTTTGTACTAGGTTTCATTAATTTAATTATGAATTGCTTTTCCATTTACTATTGAGTGGCTAACATAATGCAACACTGGATAATGCTTTATAATAGTGCAGTGTATTGTCAAAACCATAATTTGACAAAGCATGCCCGCTCTGCTGTTCTCAATCTGACCAGCTTCATTTCACTTGCCAAGTGATGAAAATAAAAATAATGTCTGACATTATTCCCATTACTTTCCCAACAGCAGCAGGTATACAACACAGAAGGCTAGAGGAAAACATTTTATTTGCTGAGAAATGCAGTCAGTTTAATGTTTCAGTCTCACATCAAAAGTTTTATTCCTTTTCTGAATGATCTAACTATGCCGTCCGTGTAGCTAATTCAGGAGCCCTCCGTTGCACAGTCTCTTCGCGGACGCTGCTCTCCTCCGAGCTGGAGAATAGATTAATGTGGAGATAGCAAAGGTGCTCACTGTGCTTACAAGGTTTTATTACTCAACTATATTGCTTTCATTTCGGTGACTTTCTCTATGACTTTTTCTCTCTTTGTTGTACAAGATGTAAGATTTAAAATTGATTTAGATTTTTCTCTTAGTCACATTATTTCCAGTTTAGAGGGCTATTTTGGAGAACATTCTCTGCCTCTCTTTATCACAGTTCTCCTCAAAATAAAAGTGCTGGGGAGAGGAAAGGGGATGGGAGATGATGTAATTATATTTTAACTAAAATAAAACAGCGGATATAAAAAGAGAAGTACGTATTTGCTGTTTCTACTTGCCTCTTTCCATACCACCTTACGTACTCATTGGTCTAACCTAAGACCTCCGAAGCCACTCCCCTCAAGGTCACTAGTGAGGTCAAGAGTCAGAGGTGACTGCTCCACAGGCGGTGTCTAAGGGAGCCATCTTCCTCTCCTCACTGTCACAAGCCCCTGTAGTATTTTCGGTTCTCTTCACCGCCCTCAGGGAGCTGGGGGTAGACATGCCATAGGCTAACCCCGACTGGGATGACATGCTGCCGGGCCAGCACAGGAAGACACCTGACAGAAGCAGTGTGGCCCACCAGCGCCACTATTCAGACTGTAGCATTTTTTTGAGACCTTTAAACAAACAGCAGGGGTTTCCCTGACACCCTCCGAGACAGGCTTTTTCTTTTTCTGAAACAGGGTCCATACTATGTAACTCTGGCTGGACTCACATCATACACCAAGCTGAATCCACTTGCCTGTGCCTCCCCCAATGCTAGGACTAAAGGCATATGCCACCATACCTGGCTCTAATCCTGTTTCTTCAGAAAAGAATCCGAAGTTCAAACTGTGTGTTTGCCCCTTTGTAATCAGTGTTGAGCAAAACTGCCCAAATAAGGACCATAAACAAAATAAACTAAAATAAAATGAGCTGCTATGAAGATCACTGGCTTGCCTAGCAGACATGAGGCCTTGGATTTGACTCTGAGACCCATAGGAAACAAATTAATTAATTAAATTTAATTTTTAAGTGAGTAAAGTCCTCAGTGAATGTGTATGGTTGACTTGAATATAGCCATGAGAAGGACCAAGGCCTCAGATCCATGGTAATTGGCAAAGCCTTCGCAGGCTCAAAATTGGCAAAGCCTTCTTCCTCTGGTCCAAGTATGAATGTTTACAATTAATAAAGATGTTTAAAAAAACTAGCTACTGCAGCTTCTTCCTCCAAGATGTTTACAGCCTAAGACCACTGAACCACAGAGACCTCCTATGGAGACTAGCTAACCCCTCTCTATGTGTTATACATAATAAATGCACTGAGTTTCATGTTGCAGAAGTAGTAGGTACATCTCTATCAGTGTTGTACAATGCACCTGATTCCACATTTTCTTTATGTGTCTATCATTTCTTCATTCACTCCTCGCCCAGTCAAATTACCAGATCCAAGTCTCTAGGGCCGCAACATAAATCAAATAAAGCATAACATGATGGTCTTGCCTGAGATCAAGAGTATGGAATGAGCTTGGAGATAGGAATAACAGCTTCCTGCAACTCAGAGGCCCAATATAGGAAGCACCTCACATGACTTTACCATGAAAGTGTCAGGGATTTCAGAAATAAGGATAAAAACCACCAACTCAGAGAATCATGAATGTCTTAAAGAAAGATGATGCTCCATTAGGGCATCACATCCATCAATGTTTTCCAAACATCTAAAGACAGAGCAAAGGAGTTACAAGCACAAGATGGTAAAGGTACAAAAGACAAACAAAAAAAAAAACATTAACAGTAAAACCCAGAACAACAGAATCGTAGAGAAGCAACGAGAATCTGGGTTACAACAGGACCTGTGGCCCATGGAAGTAATCATTTCTGGGTAGCAGCTGTGTGTCACTATCTCATGATCTCTCCTCTGCAAGAAAAAAATGTCTCAAGATGCTGTTTTTACCACAGGTCCCCTCTAAACACTGTGCTACCTTCCATTGTGTGTGCATTGAGATGTAGACACTCTGACCATATCCAGCATATCCATTGCCCGTTTTCCTAATCTTTGACTGTGAGAAACATTCCCCAGACATCTACTACATGTCAACATTATGCTAAGGAGTATGTATGTTACAAAAGATGGATTAACCCTAAGTGTAGCTTGGAAGAGAAATAGCTCTTAACATCTACCTGTATAACCCTAAAGCTAAAGTAAACTATAAATCAGTCTTTAATTAAATGTCAGTTTATTAGGATTGCTAATAATCACCATAAAATTAGGCAAACAGAAAATGAGTTTATATTAAATTAACAAGCAAACTTTCCCAAAGAAATGTGTTTAAGTTCATCCCTTATAGTTAATAACAGTTATGATGGTTTTGCTGAAGGCAATCAATGAGCTCAAAAAGTTCTCTATGCTTATGAACAAATGAATAATGTCTCTAAAATATCACTTCGTTTTCAAACAAAAAGGAAATAAGGCAGGGGTTCCAATTCCTCACTGTAAGGAATCCTCAGGGCCTCAAAGAACCAACTGGTTATCAACTACTACCTTCTTTCTGGAACTCATTATAGGATATGCAATGATATATATATAAAATTAGCAAATTTTATTGGGATATTAAATTTAAAAATACACTCAATAGAGTGATTACTTTAAAAAATCATTCTTATAGATGAGTAGGCCTAGTTATGAGAAAGGATTAAAGCCCAATAATTCCTCTTTGATGTACATATGAGCATACACAGTAGTTTAGGAATTACTAGATTTCTTTAATTCAGTGTGAAAATCTGTCCTATAATGGATAATTGGCTCTGCACTTGTGGTTTGAATCTATATTTTTAACCTGCCCAAATCTATAATAACGAGCAAAGAAATACTTAGTAATGAACACTAGGAAGGCATTTTGAGTCCCGAGTCCAGCATTTGGGGGGAAAAAAGCAAGCTATGGGAAAAGAAGAAAAATCTGGCAAAATTTAGAATATTGGAGATGTAGGAATTCGGAGCAAAGGGCAGATCCCAAGCCTCTGGGCAGTGAAGATACTGCCACACCAAAGCAGCTCATTACTCCTGACCAAGTCTTCCAGAGTGAATATGCTAAGTAGACCAGGAGCATGGTGTCTGCAAAACTTATCAGAGACAAGTGTCAGATGAAGACAAGAAAGTGCAGCTTCCCCCGCTTTCCTAAAAACATGGGAAGTTTTTAGGAAAGATGAACTTCTTAGGATGAGCAATGTCTCATTCTTCCATTTTCTGCAGCCACTGGATGCTCATGCTAACACCCTGAGGTGTATCCCTCCATCCTTCTCGAACATTTCACATACAGACACAATATTTACTTTAAAAATTTCAAACCATTATGTATAAAACCCAGTAGATGCTGGTTTTCTCAAACAGGCAGAATTTAAGACTTCAAGCAAAGTCAGATAACCAGAATCTCACTAGTGTTTCTTTTGTTCTAAGCCACTCAAAAAGTGGACTATTTATGGCCCATATTGGCATACCAAAGTGTGTTTTGAACAGAGAGGTGAAATTGAATTGTGGCATAAACAAAATGTCTACATCCCAACACAGAATTGTTTAAGATTCTGCAATTAAAACTCCAGAGTAAATGACACAGTTATTCACTTGATATTTCTGGATATAGACTTGGCCTTATTCAAAGAGTACATTCTTGAGCCCTATATTTATCTAAGCAAACTTACGATTAGGACAATTTTGCAACTTCCTTCATCAATAAGGAGAAAAAATGATATAGAACATGACTGACTCCCACAGAAACCAGGATGAAGGAACTTAACCAGGAAATGAGTGTACACTGTGGAAAGGCATTCATCTGAAGAACAGGCAAATTTCACTGAAAGTGGTTCCCTCATTGCTGGCTAGTTTTTAAGACAATTTGACACAATCTGGGGCCATTTGGGAAGACAGAATCTTAATTAAGAAAATGCTTCTATGAATTAGGCCATAAGCAAGTCTGTAGGGCATTTTCTTGATTGATGCTTGATGTGGTGCCATCCCTGGGCAGGTAGACCTAGGTTCTATAAGCAGGCTGAACAAGCCATGGAAAGCAGGCCGGTAAGCAGTACCCCCTCATGGCCTCTTCTTCCGTAAATTCCCGCCCTGAATTCACTCAGTAAAAGACTACAAGCTGCAAAATGAAATAATCCCTTTCCTCCCCAAATTGATTTTGGTCAGTGTTTTATCACAGTAGAAACCCTAATTAGACAAGTTAGTGGACAGGGGGTTGGATATAACAGAAGGTTCTAGACTAACAAATTTTATAGCTTGCTAAGGTATAGGTTACATTTATGCATTTTAATATATGTAAATTTTACCTTAAAGCTATAAACAATAACTCAGTGACAATAGGGATATCAACAAAATTGAATAATTGACTTAATAAATGTGAAGATTGTTTAACAGCAGGTCATATTTTGCATTAGAATCTTGACTTCCTCAAAATACTACTAAGGTTCCCATTTTGAAAATGAATCATACAACAAATAGATAATTCAAATTTACAAATAACCAGACAATTGGTATCAAAGAAAGTACTCAATATCATTATTTATGAGGAAAACTGGTGATAGAAATGATCAACTGGAGAGATACCAGCATGATGAAGCCTGTTTTTTCTCCTGTCAGCTCCACTGACTGGTCCATTAACAAAACTCAGTCACAGTGGCACAATCCACTGCTGGGCAGAAGTGACCACCAATCAAGGCTGTCTTTATAACCACAGTAACAGTCAGAATTCCCTAGAATAGAGGTGATCAGAACAGGGGGAAAAGATATGCATTTTGCCTTAAAAAAGACAAAAAAAAACATTTTTAGAAATCTCAAATCCAAAACAAAGGTCTCAAATAATCATGATGCTAATTTGTAATGAGCAAATGCTTTACTGAGTTCGGTGCTCTGTTGCTGGAGTGTGATTTCCAAATCTGTCCCTTTTTGTTAACTTACTATTAGGATGTCCTTCTTATTGGTATCCATTTTTTTAGTCACTTTTCTTTTACTGTGTCCAAGATAATCCACATTACAAGTGGAAAGGTTTGCTTAGGCTCATATTTTTGCATGTTTCAGTCTGTTATAGGTTTTCCCCATTGCTATGGGTCCCCTGATAAGGCATCACCTCAGGACAGGAGCCTTCAGTAGAGAGCAGCTACTCATCTCATACCAACCAGAGAGCAAGGAGAAGAGAAGGACAGGCTGGGATTCCCCTCAATAACACATCCCAGAAACTTCACTTCCTTCTTAGGCCCTACTTCCTAAATGTTCTATTACTTTCCAGTACACCATGGAGCTAAGGACACGTGTTTAACATATGCCTTTAAGGGGCATTCTAGACCTACACTGTAGCACTCTTCTTACATCCAAACAGTAGTTGTTCAAGGTCTTAATTCCTCTGTTCTAAATGGTATTAATGCAAAGTAACTAAGATCTTAAAGTAGAAAGTATTTTTCAGCTCCAAAGACCAATTAACATAAGGGCTTTCCATTATAAATTTCCCATTTCTCCCCCATTATGACTACAGGCACAAGCATACTGTAGTAAAAGTGAGCATATTTGCAAGAATTATCCACTAGGACAGGGCTCATGATTTAATTTTCCATGCTAGGCCCAAATCACCCAGTTCTCACACGTGAAATTTAAACAGTATTTAGAAATGTCAAGTGTTGACTTAACAATTGTTGGTGAAAGCTCTGATCTTTGGTGGCTCCTTCAAATCCACTCTTACACTTTCTGCATCTGGTCTTGGCAGTGTTCACTATTTAAATAAGATCACCACAGTCACACTGCTTTCGACTTATGTTCACCAATGCAGTTGTTTCTCCTGTGCCTAAAGGTTTCTTGCATTAAGATCTTAATTACAAGGCTAAATATTAGTCACTAGGACAATTGGTTTATAGGCAATTCAAAAGACTTAGATCCTGAGCAAAGGTGTTGGGGAATATTATTTTAAAGTGTGCTGCATTTTATCCTACTGCTTTTGTTAACAATTCAAAGATGTGTTTGATTAAATAAAAGTAGTCTGTGAGCAGGAGGCTGAGGCAGACAGGAAGTGATAGGGAGGAACCACATGTAGCAAGGGTTTTTTTTAAGTGGGGGCTGAAAGGAGGACCCTGGGTTTTCTAGAAGTCACCAGCAAAGGGAGAAGGTTAGCTACTAGCTAGTCAGTCTCTCTGAGCAAGCAGAATTCCACCTAAACCACTGAATCATGTGTTCTTTAGATTTAGACAAGTTCCCTTAGTAACTTTGAAAGAGTCAATGACTGAGGGAACAAAATCACCTCAGGCTGCGGCCCTTGGGGCTGAAGCCATTGCTTAAGGGGGAGCCACCGTAGACAAGAAAAACAGGTAACAACACAAAGGTGCTTGCTACCAGACCTGAGGACAGGGGTTTGATTCTCGGGATCCACACAGTGAAAAAAGAGAAGCAACTTCTGCAAATTTCACCACAGCACATACATGTGCAAACACACACTCACACACAAATTAAAAGTAAAAAGAAAAAAAAAGAAAAGAAACTCTAAATTCTCAAAGAGCTTTCTTCATTGGTAAAATAAATCTATCCTTTAGTCTTATTCCAGAGATTTTGAAGCATAAGGCATCACAGTATAAAACTATCCACATAAAAATAAATACTAACATAAGCAAAGAAAATTGGTTTTTCTCTTTCAGCTTTATCAATAGCCCTCAACTTAACCCAAAGTACAAATGTCTCATAGTAACGAAGAGGCTTTACAATGAGAACAGGTCCTTGCCCACACTTCTTCATGGCTAGATGTCAAAGGCAATGACCGTTTGACTTGGCTTTGTATGATTTCCAATATGATTTTCCTCTTGCTGCAAAATATGATATAGTTATTTCTCTTTGTCAAACTTTTATATTCTCCATTTGCTGCTAATATTTATGTGAAGATATATGTCACTAACACACTTTCATTTCCCCCCATCTTTTCTTCCCAGTATAATAAATAATTGTTTTGTATTCTTTTGGTAAGGTATCCTGAAATTTTATACACTATACTTAAGCCTCCATTTCTACCGCATCCACTTTAAAACCAACCAACAAAAAGCAAACACACAAGTGTAACTCTTAGTTTATCATATGGTTACCCAGGAAGAAAACTAAAATTTAAAAACTAAAATTACGGAAGTCATTGGGCTTGCAGCATTAAACAGGGAGAAGGATGGCTAAGCTGCATAATGAAGACTTCCAATTTCTATTACTATATGAGTTTTGTGCTTTGAGATTTAAAAAAAGAAATATGACAAAATACAATGAAAAATTTACTTTATCTGACTTGTCTTCTGAGTCACTGTGTGGATAATTTCTATAGTAAGATGCCTATACCATTATTTGACCATGGAATAATTAATCCCCCACTTTCAGCTCTGCCTTTTGATTTGACTATAAAATTTCAGGCTCCTATGTTTGAATGCTTGATCTCCAGCTGTTGGCACTGTTTTGAGAGGCTATGAAATCCTAGGGATGTAGGGTCTAGATGGGTAACACCGGCTACTAGAAGAAGACCTTGAAAACTATTAATCCAGTTTCTGGCGTGCTCTCTGCCTCTTGTTCCACCAAGATATAAACAAGTGTGTTCAAAGCCCCACCGTTGTGGATGGAACTGCCTCAGTCACTCTGTCTTCCTTGTCATGAAGGAATGTGTTCTCTAAAAGGATAAGCCAAAACAAACCTTTCCTCCATGAGGCTGCATCAGTCAAGCATTTTATAATAGAAAAAAGTAACTAATACACACACACACACATACACACACACACACCCCAAAACAAAAACAAAAACAAAAACAACAAAAATCAAATGTTGAAAGTTTTCCATATACAAACTCCGTATTTATAGTCCAGTAGATCTAAAGTTCAAGTCTCATAAATGAAAGTTACACTGTTAGTGTTATAAAATATCATTTTCTCTGCAGACAAGTGGAGCATCGCATAACATTTCCTTCTTTAAACTCCTCATATTTTGGTTCACATCATGTTGAGTGACGCTATTTCTGGGGAGAGGTGAACAAATGTCTATTCACCCAAGTCAGGTAACTGATGACAGATCGAAATAAAAATTTTGACCAAAGTCCAACTTGGGGAACCAGTGAATCTTTATTGGGGTTATTTGTAGAAGCAGGAATGACTCAAAGACAGATGTGTAACCATAATCCCACTCCAGATAATGGAAGCTGGAACCCTGAAGCTCACTTACAGCACCGTTTGCAGACACCTGGAAAGGTCAGAGAATGTCTCTTCCTGGCAGCTCACCTGACGCGAGCCTCTGACAGACAGCTCAGGTGGTCTCAGGAGCATTTACTACTTCTGTAACCTTGGGAAAAGGAGTGTCTTGGGCACCTTGTCAGCTTCAGCGACTTCCTGAGTCCTCTGCGTTCTTTACTTCCTCAGTCTTAATGAACTTTCCTTTAGAACTCCCTGACTTAATAGAAACTCCTTTTTTAATAGAAACTTTCCTCCAGAGTTGAACATTTTATCTCCCTTTAGAATTCCCTGAGTCTTGAGGAGCTTGCTTCTATACTGCATTTTAAGTTTACTCCTATACCCATCCACCACATATGATTATTTTTTGTTGTTGTTTTGGAAGTGATGATTGCTTGGGAGAGAGAATTATCTGTACTAGTTTTTTTTATTTTTTTATTTTTTTTATTTTTATCTGTACTCTTGATGTCTTCTAGCTTCATTATTCTGTCTTCTTGAACTTATTTGGGACTTGCCCCTATCAATTTAGTTACGATTAGAAAGTAGCAGATTTTTAGTCTCCCTGTGGATTTCTGTCTTCCTGTGCTTTTTAGGTTCCATTATTTATCACATTATCAAGATTTATTTTTGCAATAGGACCACACCATGTAGTCTAGTCTGGTCTCAAACTTATGATCCCCCTGTATCAGCCTCACAAGTGTTGGGATTACACTGTGTGCCACCCACCATTCCAGCCTCCAAATTATTAAGATTTTGAATGTCTTAGTTCACCCCCCTCTAGGCAGAGGAGCTGCCTTGCATCTACTGGTTTATTAATGCTGGCCTTTCCTAGTGGGAGAGACTCCTCATTTTAGAGCAACACCCAAAGAAGAGTTCACAGAGGACAAGCTTTATAAGTCTTGGAATGTATGAACAAATTTAATTTTGAAATCACACACTACTTGGCATTAAACTTACAACGTATGATAGATCTGTTTACTGAACAATTGCAAAGCATTATGCCGTGAACTTCTTGATGCTGATGAGATGATGGGATGCCTAAAGACAAGATGAGATTTGTGTGCTTTGTGTTCTCTATGTAATTTTTAGATTTCTTTATATTTTGCGGCAGGAAATTTCTGAGTTCTCTGAGTGTAGGACTTCTATCAGAAAACCCTATCCTGTTAAAAAGATGGATCCCCCCACACACACACATTAGTTCTAGGAATTTAGTTTAACATGTTGTCCACTGGTGATGATTTCCACTCCATTTTGTCAACACCCCCTTGAAAAGATGGTAAGTAAGAAGCTTAACTACTTGTACTGATCTTTTGTCTGGTATTTTCTGAGATTTCTTACCTTTCAACATTTAAAAGTCTTTGTTTTCAAAAATTGTATTTTAACTCATATGTCTAAACTCTAAGAGTTTTTCTGTTTATTTTTCTTAATCACTATCCTCATATTTTCCTTTATATCCTCTGGGTGTATGTCAATGTGTTTGCTGTTGTTGTGTTGGTTTGGTTTGGTTGCTTTTGTTTGTTTGTTTGTTTGTTTGT
>CABHPP010146519.1:30855-50025 GCA_902168425.1 Peromyscus attwateri | reverse complement strand
CCCTTGGAACTAGATTTTTAGTTCCTCATTTCCTGGGGCTTGGGGGTGTAAGCCTGAAGGGTTAGGGTCTTTCAATAGATATATGAATATAATTCTAGAAAAGTGAAATTTTATAAATCAAGAAGTGTTAGGTCCTAAAGGAAACCTGTACTTTATAACTTCATAGAGATTCTAAATGTCAGTGTTCTATGGGTCTTGAAAAAAAATCTATCATTGTTTTGGTTTGTTTGTTTGTTTGTTTGTTTTTCAGAGACAGGGTTTCTCTGCCTAGCCCTGGTTGTCCTGGAACTAGCTTTGTAGACCAGGCTGGCCTTGAACTCACAGAGATCTGCCTGCCTCTGCCTCCCAAGTGCTGGGATTAAAGGAGATTGCTACCACCATCCAGCCCTATCATTTTTTATTTCTTAATCACAAACAGAATTATGAAGACTTTTTTCAACATGACCATGAGTCTAGCATCATTGACAGGTTGAAATCTTGTGGGAGGATTGAGAGGTGCTGGAATCCTCCCCATAGCCTCAACATGGGTTGACCTTCACAAGACCACTCTCATAGTAACTTTCTCATGGTAAAGGCTTCATCTACCACCACCCTCAAAGGCCTTGCTCAGAAGTCAAACACAGACAACCTTGCATTGTTACAAAACAGCAGAGAGACAAGCAGATATCAGAGCTTGAGTTGGGTTTACTTCCACCAGTGAAGCCCCTCTCCCTGTTAGTAGACCCTCCCAAAACTGCACATTCAAATCACGAACCTGTTGAAGGCATTTCTAGCTCAAACCACAACAATGCCCCCTTTCCTGTCCATATTTCCATTTATGGGAATTACAGGGGAGAACTGGGATTCTTTGAGTGGGACTTTTGAGCCAATAGTGGGGCAGTATACAAAAGAAACAAGGATTTTAAGAATTGTTGTGCTTCTATTAACACATCAAAACCAAGGTGTGGTGGACTTGAAACTAGAGATTACTAACTAGAAACTAGAGAGAATTCAGGATATGGCAGTGGAAACACACAGGCAGGAAAAAGGAAGTCAAAGCGGAGCTCACCTTCTAGTTCAAGAGAGAGCAAACAGGAGAAGCACAGGAGTTACAGCTCACTCTAGGGGATGAGTGTCAAGGGAAAGGGAACAACCACACATCCAAGGAGCCATACCTCAGCCCTCAAAGCCTAGAGGAGGGGTCTGAATCCTTCCTTCCACCTGGCTCTGGAGAGGCTTCAAGGCAAGGAGAAGCTCTCTACTGTATTCAAGCCACAGCCAGCACATTCAGGAAAAGCTCCATGGGCCACTAAGGTAGTGGTTCTCAACCCATGGGGTGAGACCCCTTTGGGGGGTTGAATGGCCCTTTCACAGGGGTCACATATCAGATACCCTGCATGTCAGATATTTATATTATGATTCATAACAGTAGCAGAATTACAATTATGAAGTAGCTACAAAAATAATTTTATGGTTGGGGGTCAAGGGTTGTAGCATTAGAAAGGTTGAGAACCACTGCATTAAGGCTAGACAGCCTAGTTGTCTCTCAGAACCCATAGACTATCCAAGTAGCCCCAGATTCCTCACAAAAGCCACAAACAACCTTTGACTTGCCACCTGATCAAAAAGAAATCAAAAAATGGTAAAAGAGCCCTCTTCCTCATTGCCAAGAAATCAAGGAAAAGCCTTCATACCCACATCACTCAATTATTGTCATCTTGAAGTGACATTAATAGTGTGTGGGAGACCAGCTCCCACTCCCCTCCCCCCAGGGTACTCTTGAGGAGTGAGGGATAAGAGATTTAAATAGAAATATAGAGGCGAGAGAGATAGAAACACAGGATAGCCTTGGGAGGGCCTGGATCCTAATCCACCGCTGCCTTCTGTCTCTGCTAAAGGGCTTTTAAAGGAATTCCAAGGGGTGAGGCAAAAGACCTCCCCCAGCACAGTCAAATGCAGACCCTTCCAAACACCTGGTAACTATGCACATGGTCAATCATTCCCCACATGCAGCCCTGCTGAGAAAAGCAAGCTCAGCTCTCACTAGGAAACATCTATGGACCCCAACAATAGTGGAGTAGTGTCAGGGGGAAGCCAGATGTACTAGCATTTCTCTTAAAGAAAGTGAACAAGAAGTTGAAACTCACTTCCCTGACGTCCAGGAAGATGGGAAATAGTGAGAAAGATTAAATGGGTAGTAGAAGATAAGGGATCTTTGAGAGGCTTTGCATACAGCACAGATAAAATGCATTAATAAAGGAGTTAAGGCATCCATTCATTAAGTGTGACTATTGCAAGTGTATTATAATCAGTGAAACCTTGTTTTGGCATTTAATTTTTGAAATTTGATTTTTCAAAAAGGTCACCAGTGCTGTTCTGTAGCAAATGCTTGGGCATGAAAACCGTGTAGCACTACTAATGGGGTTTCTGGAGTTTTTAAGGCAAAATAATGTCATAGCATTAGGCTGCAATACATCTACGATATATGGGAGAGAACCAGGGATGAAGTAGGAAAGGAAGAGCCAAAGATCAAGAAAGCTTTACCGCTTGCCACAAGGAGGAGCTGCTGCAGATACAGCCACCACATGTGTTGTGACATCAGGAAGGCCAGCTCAAGAAGGGTGGAAACGCCTGCCTTCTCTGTTTACGGATTGCAACTGTTTTTGCCAAAGAAATCAGAGAAGTAAGGACCGCCTTACTCATGCCTTTATCTGCAGCATTTCCTGGGCATCTTGGGCACAGTATGTGCTCAGTTACTATTACTGAATGAAAGGGGGAAAATGTAAATAAACTGTGCAGCCCCAGAGTGGATAGACTAAGACATTTTTAGAGCTCCTTTAACCATTCACAGGTCCATTGGGGAATCTGGTTTGAAAGGGGACATTCCCACTGCTGCCCCATGCCTGCTCTTAGCCACTTGTCCTGAAGAAGGAAAGCAGGATTGGAGTACTGTACATTGCCATTATGAGGGCAAGCATACAAGCTTATGCATGCACGTCAGGGGTGTTATTTCTAAGACAGGGTAACTTGCTGAAGCCTACCATCTACCTGCACAACTAGGCTGGGCACCTTGAGAAGCATCATGACGATTGTGACTCATAGTGCAGTAAAAACATATTACTAAAGGAGTTAAGGTGGCCATTATTAGGTGTGATTATTGAAAGTGGATTATAGTCAGCGGCATATATTTTGGCACTTGATTGTTAAAATACCAGAACTCAAAAAAAAAGTCACTAGAGCTGTTCTATTGCAAATACTTAGACATAAAAACCATATAGCACTAACAGTGTTACCAGAGTTTGAAGAGCAAACTCCTTTTCAGGGTGACAGAACACTGCCTTAGGAGGTGGGTAGGCAGGATTTTAACTCCACATGTGTACATCTCTTAGACTCAGTAGAAACTGCAGCTGCTGAGGAGAGACCTAAAGTCAGCCAGCTGAACATCAGAAGTTCGGAGGCTGAGCTAAACCTGGAAGGAAACAGTCTAGGATGGAGGATTTCCAGGTGCTGGCATAGCACTGTGGAGGAAGGCTGGAAGAAGTGTCTGCTGCAGCTCAGACACCACAGAGCAGACGCTGGTGGAGCTAATGCAGGACCTTCCTGATCCATGCTGTAAGGCATCATAAGGCTTTGCTGGAACATGGCCTGTGTTTGCACAACACCAGGACCTTGCCCGAGTTGACCTCTTGCATGCTTTCCAAAAACAAAACTTTCCCCCTTCCTGTTAGACTGACAGGCCTTCAGGTAACAGCGCACTATAAGAGTATGAATTAGTCTATAGAAGACTGAAATCAGGAGAGAATAACTTCTGATTTCTCAAAAGACATCAGTTGGTACCGTCCTTTCACAGACTCTCCAAGTCTGTTCTAAACCCCCTTACATGATGACTACTGATCTCAACCACCAGGCACAGAGGAGAGTTGTTATAATGGAGCACATATACTTTAGCTTGTTCTATCTGACATTATTAGTAACCAGGATCACTGGTTGACAGAATCTGCACTGGAGATAGACATGTTAATTAGCCTAATTTGTTCACAGAGGTAATTAATTGCATAATGGCTAATTAGCTAATGCTTTCACCCATCAGAAGCAGTGGTAAATGCCAGGTGTAATTTGGTGGTCTTCCTCGTTATCTCCTAAAGATAAATGAAGAGATATGGCATATGTAAAACTAAATGAAGGGCTGGGTGACAATCAGTGGACATTACAGTCTCAATGTTGTCAATGATTGTTGGGAAGGAGCAGCTGGTATACTAGCTTGCAGTGTCAAGAGGCTTGAGATGTACAAATCATTACAAGCTACAGCAAGGAGCTAAGGTCCCAAGTTCCAAGACAACGGGTTTATTTTGTCTCATAGCTATCATTACCTTTTCTAAAATAACTTTCATAATGGTTCTTGGAAATTTTGGGTAAAATTGTAAATGCCTGGCGGGCAGTGGCCATGGCAAGGCTTATGTTTACTTTGGTTATTCCCCAACATGCCTTTGCCTTCCCATTCTGAAATCTTTGTTGGCTGTCTACCATGAACTGAAAGAAGCAAAAAAAAAAAAAAAAGTTTCGAGGGCTTTCACAAAATAGTTTTTACCTTAAGTTAAGATCCTGGCTATTCAAAATTAATCAAGACCAGATAAACAATTTAAATAGACCTATAACCCCTAAAGAAATAGAAACAGTCATTAAAACTCTCTCAACCAAAAAAAAAAAAAACCCAGGGCCAGAGGGTTTCAATACAGAATTCTACCAGAATTTCAAAGAAGAGCTAATACCAATACTCTTCAAATTGTTCCACACAATAGAAATAGAAGGAACACTGTCAAATTATTTTTATGAGGCTGCACTTACCCAAACCACACAAAGATGCAGCAAAGAAAGGGAATTACAGACCAATCTCACTCATGAACATTGATGCAAAAGTACTCAATAAAATACTGACAAACCAAATCCAAGAACACATTTAAAAAAATCAACCACCGTGATCAAGCAGGCTTCATCCCAGAGATACAGGGATGGTTCAATATACAAAAGTCTGTCAATATAATCCATCATATAAATAAACTAAAAGAAAAAGACCACATGATCATCTCATTTGATACTGAAAAAGTCTTTGACAAAAAACAACACCCCTTCATGATAAAGGTCTTGGAGAGATCAGGGATACAAGGAACATACCTAAACATAATAAGGGCAATTTACAGCAAGCCAACAGCCAACATCCAATTAAATGGAGAGAAGCTCAAAGTGATTCTACTAAAATCAGGAACAAGACAAGGCTGTCCGCTCTCCCCACATCTATTCAATATAGTACTTGAAATTCTAGCTACAGCAATAAGACAACAAAAGGAGATCAAGGGGACACAAATTGAAAAGGAAGAAGTCAAACTTTCGCTATTTGCAGATGATATGATAGTATACATAAGTGACCCCAAAAAATTCTACCAGAGAACTCCTACAGCTGATAAACACCTTCATCAATGTGGCAGGATATAAGATTAACTAAAAAAAAAAAATCAGTAGCTCTCCTATATACAAATGATAAATGGACCAAGAAAGAAATCAGAGAAACATCACCCTTTACAATAGCCACAAATAATATAAAATATCTTGGGGTAACTCTAACCAAACAAGTGAAAGACCTGTATGACAAGAACTTTAAGTCTTTGAAGAAAGAAATTGAAGAAGATATCAGAAAATGGAAAGATCTCCCATGCTCATGGATAGGTAGGATTAAGTGACAATCTTATCAAAAGAAATCTTCAGATTCAAAATGCAATTTCCATCAAAATCCCAACACAATTCTTCACTGTTGTGGATATCACTCTGTATAAATAAAATTCTGATTGGCCAGTAGCCAGACAGGAAGTATAGGCAGGACAAGCAGAGAAGAGAATTCTGGGAACAGAAAGGCTGAGTCAGAGAGACACTGCCAGCTGCGCTATGAGATGTTAAGATACTGGTAAGCCACGAGCCACTTGGCAACTTATAGATTAATAGAAATGGGTTGATTTAAGATATAAAAACAGTTAGCAAGAAGCCTGCCATGGCCATACAGTTTATAAGTAATATAAGTCTCTGTGTGTTTACTCGGTTGGGTCTAAGCGGCTGTGGGACTGGCAAGTGAGAGAGATTTGTCCTGACCGTGGGCCAGGCAGGACCAAAAAAACTCTAGCTACACTTCACAGACCTCAAAAGAATAATACTCAACTACATATGGAAAAACAAAAAACCCAGGATAGTCAAAATCATCCTGTACAATAAAAGAACTTCTGGAGGTATCACCACCCCTGACCGCAAGCTCTACTATAGAGCTATAGTAATAAAAACAGCTTGGTACTGGCATAAAACAGACATGTGGATCAATGGAATCGAATTGAAGACCCTGATATAAATCCATATACCTCTGAACACCTGATTTTTGACAAAGAAGCCAAAATTATACAGTGGAAAAAAGAAAACATCTTCAACAAATGGTGCTGGCATAACTGGATGTCTATGTGTAGAAGAATGCGAATAGATCCATATCTATTGCCCTGCACAAAACTCAAGTCCAAATTGATCAAAGACCACAATATAAATCCAGTTACATTGAACCTGATAGAAGAGAAAGTGGGAAGTAGCCTTGAACACATTGGCACAGGAGACTACTTCCTGAATATAACACCAGTAGCATAGACACTGAGATTGACAATTAATAAATGAGACCTCCTGAAACTGAAAAGTTTCTGTAAAGCTAAGGACACTGTCAATAGGACAAAATGGCAGCCTACAGAATGGGAAAAAATCTTCAACCCCACATCCGACAGAGAGCTTATCTCCAAAATATATAAAGAACTCAAGAAACTAAACATCAAAATTTCAACTAATCCAATTTTAAAAATGGGGTACAGATCTAAACGAGTAATTCTCAACAGAAGAATCTCAAATGGCTGAAAGGCATTTAAGGAATTGTTCAACACCCTTAGTCATCAGGAAAATGCAAATCAAAACAACTCTGAAATACCATCTTAGCACCTGTCAGGATTGCTAAAATCAAAAACACTGAAGACAGCTCATGCTGGAGAGGATGTGGAGCAAGGGGAACACTTCTCCACTGCTGGTAGGAGTACAAACTTGTACAGCCACTTTGGAAATCAATATGGTGGTTTCTCAGAAAATTGGGAATCAATCTACGTCAAGACCCAGCTATACCAATCTTGGGCATATACCCAAGGAATGCTCAATCATACCACAAGGACACATGTTCAACTATGTTCATAACAGCATTGTTTGTAATAGCCAGAACCACCTAGATGCCCCTCAACCGAAGAATGGATAAGGAAAATGTGGTACATTCACACGATGGAGTATTACTTAGCTGTAAAATACAATGACCTCATGAAATTTGCAGGCAAATGGATGGAACTAGAAAAAATCATTCTGAGTGAAGTAACCCAGACTCAGAAAGACAAACACAGTATGTACTCACTCATAAGTGGATATTAGGAGTAAACTAAAGGATAACCAGACTATAATCCACAGCCCTAGAGAGGCTAGATAACAAGGAGGGCCCAAAGAGGGATGCATGAATTTCCCTGGGAAGGGGAACTGGATCTCCTGGGTAAACTGGGAGTAGCAGTGGGGGGATGGGGGCTTGAGGGAGTGGGTTGGGGGCAAGGTGGAGGGGGAAAGTAAGGAAAGAGATGTGTTGATGGGGGGGTGCATTTCAGGGTTAGGGAGAAACCTAGTGCCAGGGAAACTCCCAGGAATCCACAAGGATGACCCCAGCTAACACCCCTAGCAATAGTGGGGAGAATGCCTGAACTGGCCATCTACTATATAATCAGATTGGTGGCTATCCTAATTGCCATTAAAGAGCTGGAACTGGAACTGATGGAAGCAGATGCAGAGATCCACAGCCAAGCACTGGGCTGAGCTCGGGAGTCATGCTGAAAAAAGGGAGGAGGAATTTTAGGAGCCAGGGGATTTAAGGTCATGATGGGGAAACCCACAGAGACAGCTGACCTGAGCTCGTGAGAGCTCATGGACTCTGGATCAACAGTTAGGGAGTCTGCATGTGACACTTGTGTAACTTGGTGTGTTTGTAAGGCTCCTAGCAGTGAGTTCAGGACCTGTCCCTGGTGCTTAGCTGGCTTTTGGAAACCTTTCCCCCCCATGCTGGATTACCTTGCCCAGCCTTGATGCAGAGGGGAGGAGCTTGGTCCTGCCTCAACTTGATGTGCCATGCTTTGTTCAAGTCTGTGGGAGGCCTTCCCCTTTCCAATGGAGATGAGGAGAAGTAGCTGGGGAAGTGGGTAGATGGGAGGTGGAGGGGGGACTAGGAGGGGAGGAGGGAGGGGAAACTGTAGCTGGTATGTAAAATAAATGAAAAAAAAATGTTAATTAAATTTTAAAAAAAGAAGAAGAAGAAAGAAAAAAAAAGAAGAAAGATCCAGGCTATTTGCTTCTTGGCTGTAATACACATTCTTAAAGAGAAATCCACACACATCAGGAAATGCCACATATCTTCTACTTGGCTCTTATGAATATTTTAAGTTCTGATTTGCTGAAAACCCACGATACTCATGTTCTTGAAGCTCTGCTCCATACAGAATGTCAGCTGGTTCCCATAGGAACCGTGAGAGAAAGGGTCATGATGAAGTGGATTTCCTCACTCCTGAATGAAATGCACCAGCAACCAGTGAATCCATTCTTTCTCTCCTTCATTTCTTCCCTGCCTCTTTCCCTCCCTCCCCTTTTCCTTCTTTCCTTCCCTTCCTTCTTTTCACTCCTTCTTCTTTCTGAAGCAGGGATTGCTTTATACCCACACATGTTGTGGAACTCCGTAGACCAGGCTGCCACCAAGCTTCTAGCAATCCTCCTGTCCGGACTCCTAAGTGCTGGGAGTATAGGTCTGCACAATCATAGCAGGCTACCAATTAACAGATTTCTTAAAAAAAAAAAAGAAAGACACTATATTTTCTGAAAATATTAAGCTATAATTCTTTATTTACCTGCATTGACACTGAGAGGAATGGTTTAGTGGACATTGGCATCAACCTAGTATTTAGTTCAATGAAGAGGCCCTAGGAAAGCAGCTTTGTTTAATCATCAGACCTCCTGTATGAACTATGAGGGCAAAGTCCCTACAAAGGGACTTTCTGAGGTCCTGACTTGGCATGTTTTCCTAACTAGTAACCACAAAGAACAAAAACAACCTGGCAAGTAGTGGGAAAGGATGGGAAGACAAAATATTTGAGAACTCAAAGTTCTCACGTGTACTGGACACATTTTTGATGAGGTTGGCATGGAAGCCCAAAGCAGGCTTGTGTTCCTATACAGTTGTTTCAAAGCAAATAAGTCGGTGTGTCACGCCAGCCCTACGTTGGGCCCGAGGTCAGATGCCATGGAGAGGTGCAGTGATCAAAGCTAACAAGTTAACCAACCTGGTCAAAGAGAAAGGATGCCACACCTTCCCAAGGAGCCTATCTTCTTGGGGAATGATGCGCTGAGAGCGAGGGTATTGTATAAAAGGCCATCCAGGGATGGTGTTTTGAAATTGGCAGAGAAGTTTAGGATGCTAAGGGAAGATTTTAGAGGAAAACTTCAGAAGAAAACCTAACTTTGAAGGGAAGCTGCTAATCTGACTTGGAGCTGTGCTGCTGTGATTAGATCTGTACTTTAACAGCAGTCCCTAATATTGCTATTTCCTGATATCTGTGCACCGCAGAGTATGGCTTCCATTTTACCTGCTTCTAATAGACCCATGAGACCGGACAAGAATGCCTATGAGAGGTGAGTAATTTTGATCTTTTCTTGTTTCGGTCAGGTGAGTGTCCCTTAGGTTTTATTTTAAGTGCCCGGAGTTTTATACATCTTTTCACAGTGGGCATTACATAATTGGAATACTGTCCATAATACAAAACCACACAAAAGCACTGCAAATTTGTATTCTTTGATTCTCACGGACTTGGCAAGTTGCTTCATGTAAGAACATAGAGTGGAGGCTGGTGCAATGGCTTAGGGGATAAAAGTAAGAGGACAAGAGCAAGCCTGGCCACCTGAGTTCACTCCCCAGCATCCACGCAAAGGTGGAAGAAAAGACATGATTCCACCAAGTTATCCTCTGACCTCCACATGTGCCTCCTGGCATGTCCACCTCCACATAATTTTATTAAAAAAATATAATGAATAATACACATAGTAATAATAAATAAAAAAGAAAATAGGTCAAAAGAACATACAGAAACCCACAGGAGCAGACAAATTCAAAGTACAGCCTGGAATTCACTGTGCAGTGAACTCAGCCTTTAATTCCAGGACCATAGGCTATACCTGAGAAATTATGAAAGGGTCCCACAGTGCCTCTGGCATTTTAACTGTGTTGAGTGTGTCATGGGGTAATTTCATATGCTTTGTGATGGACGGACTTGACATAGAATCAGCTTCTGAAATACCATTGATATTATTCATCTCAAAAGTGGACGTAAATCTGCCTAAGCTGCCTGCAAATTAAACGCTAACTTCTGCCTCAGGTTAACAGGACATAATAGAGCATTAGTCTTCGTGAGGCTTAAGGAATTTTTGTAAGTTCCCTCTGATTTGCTAAGAATTGTGGGAAGTGTCTCGCCGTGATGTCAGCATACCCACAGTGCTCCACTCCCAGGCTCACACAGACCCCTCCTGCCGCCTTCTTTCCTTCAGAAATGAGAAAGATATGCAAATGAAGGCAAAGGAAAATGGAAAACCTCCCAGCTAGCATTTTTCTTTGGTGACCAATATTTAGAGCACAAGTTAGGAAAAAGAGTGAAAACAGGCTTTAAAAAAAGTTTTGAGGAGGAAACACTGCATGTGGGCCTATTTTAGTAGCAGCTAGAGATTTTAGAAAGAGTGAAGCATTGGAAAAGCCAGCTTCATACAGGTTGGAATTTGGCACGAAGTCTCAGGCAAGCCTTTCCTCAATTTTGTAAACATTTTGTAAACATTCATTTATTTGTTTTTAGTTGAAAGTGATAATTGACATATATTTGTGGGCACAATGTGTTGGTGGGCTTTTGTTTGTGTGTTTGTGTGTTTGTGTGTTCGGTTGGCTTGCAGTATTAGGGACTGAACTCAAGGCCTCGTGAATACTAGATAAGAACTCTGCTAATGACCATATCTCAGTCCAGCCAGAGGTTTCCAGCTACGCATGCATTGTAGAAAACCCTATTGATCTAGCTAATATATCCATCCCCTCACCAGTTTCTCGCTGTTTGGTAGTAAGAATGATCAAAATTTATTTCTCAGCAATTTTGAAATCTTTATGTGTTCCCTGTGTATGGTGGTATTGTGTTCCCCAAAATATTGTGTACCTTAATAAACTTATCTGGGGTCAGAGACGGAACAGCCACAATATGAAACATGAGGATAGGCAGTGGTAGCATACGCCTTTAATCCTAGCATTCCAGAGACAGAAATCCTTCTGGATCTCTGTGAGTTCAAGGCCACATTGGAAACGGTCAGGCATGGTGACACACGCCTTTAATCCCAGAAAGCAAGCCTTCAATCCCAGGGAGTGGTGGTAGCATTTGGCCTGGAGAAGCTTTTGGCTGGTTAAGCATTTGGCCTGGTTAAGCTTTCAGGCTTCTAGCAGCACAGTTCAGCTGAGACCCATTCTGGATGAGGACTCAGAGGCCTCCAGTCTGAGGAAACAAGACCAGCTGAGGATCCGGCGAAGTGAGGTAGCTGTGGCTTATTCTGTCTCTCTGACCTTCCAGTGTTCACCCCAATACCTGGCTCAGGTTTGATTTTATTAATAAGAACTTTTAAGATTCATGCTACACCTGTGGTTACCAGGCAAGGCGGTGTAGATTACTAAGCTTTCTAAGTGCTTAGGCACAGTTTCTTTCCATGGAACTGTGTCTGTGTTCCCTTTAACCGTCTCTTTCCCATACCTCCCTAGTGCCCAGCCTTTGATGTCCACCCCCTTCTCTCTGTTTTAGTGAGATCAACGTTTAGAGTCCACATAGGAGAGAGGGGGCACCGTGTTTGTCTTTCTGGGCTGATTTTATGCTTAGCATACTTCAGTTCTATCCATGTCAGAAATGACAGGATGTTCTTCTTTATAAAAGCTGAGAGCCCAGTGAGACGGCTCAGGGGGTAAATAAACACTCGACACCAAGCCTGATGACCTGAGTCGGGTCTCTAGGACCCACATCATGGAAAGAGAGAAACGGCTCCCACAAGTTGTCCTGGGACTTCCTACATGTGCTGTCACGCATACACTTTCACACCCACACCCACAAATAAATAATTGTGAGAAAGTCTGAATAGTATTCCATTTTGAATATATTATAAATATATTTATAAACATATGCATTATAAATATATTTATATAATATAAAATATATTTATAGATATATAGTCACAATATATATAAAAATGTAAGTAACTATATATCTATCACTATTAGAAATAGTGCTATAATAAACATGGAGTATAGGTATTACTCTGACACGCCAATCTCAATTCTTTTGGATACATAACAAAAAGTGAAATTTCTGTACCATATGACAGTTCTATTTTAGTTTGCCCCCATAATTGTTTCTCAGACTGGCCATATTAATTTACACTTCCACCAATAGTATACAAAGTTTGTCTTGTCTCTAGACCTTGTCAGCATCTGTTATCAGTGGACGTTGATAACAATTCCAACGAATGTGAAGAGACAGCTCATTGTTTTTAATTTTCATTTCCCTAATGATTATCAATATTGAAAACTTTAAAATACCCTTGTCGACTCTTTGAATCTTCGAGAATGTCCAAATCTTTGGGCTATGCTTAACCATATTTTGCTCCCTTGCTATTGAGTTATTGAACTTGGATAAAGGGCTCCTGTTGGATGTTTAGTTTGCAAATACTTTCTCCCAGCCCGTGGGTTGTGTCTTCACTATGGTTGCTTCCTTTGCTAGGCAGGAGGTTTTAGTTAGGTACAACCCCATTTGTTTATTTGTTTGTTTGTTTTGTTTGCCTTTTATTGTGAGTCATACCTCATTTGGAAAAAAAAGAGTGACCACTTTCCCAACTACCTGAGTGACCACTTCCCAAACAAACATGGAGTCTTTCTGTGGTTTTCCATGACACAGCTTCAGGTCTTAACAAGTGCAGCTGCTGCCTATTCTGAGTTGACATTTGGACATGGTGCATGATCAGGTTCAGTTTCATTCTTTTGCAGGTGGAGATCAGGTTTTCTCAACATCACTTACTGAAAAGCTTTTCCTTTCTTCATTGTGTGTTCTTGGCAGCCTTGTCAAATATCAGCTGTCCATCAACAACTGGCTCTGTTTCTGGGTCTACCATCTTATCTCCTTCATTGATGTCCCCATGTCACACCGATTTGATTGCAGTCATTTGTGGATTTTTGTTTGGCATAGGCTGGCTTGAAACCTTCTATATAGCCTAAGCTGGCCTCGAACTTAGGATCATTCTGTCTCACCTTCCCTAATGAGCAACCAAACATCAAGGAAATCTAAAGGATATCTCCAAAGTGTGTTAAGACAGTGGTCCTCAGTCTTCCTAATGCTGCGACCCTTTAATAGAGTTCCTCATGTTGTGACCCCCAACCATAAAATCATTTCATTACCACTTCATAGCTGTAATTTTGCTACTGTTATGAATCATAATGTAAATATCTGCTATGCAACCCTATGGGGGTCGCAACTCACAAGTTGAGAACCACTGGTTAAGGGACTACTATAACAAATATCATACAAGAGAATGTAATTAATGACTATGCTTTCTTGAGATTTTCTTCTTAAATACAGAAAAGGTGGAGGTCAGTAGCTTTAGAAGCTCTAAGGCCAGGTGTCCTTGACAAATTGAATCAGAAATCCCAAGAAGGAACCAAGGTATCAGCACTCTTTAAAGTCCGGCTAGTGATTCCAATGTGTGGTTAGAGTTTAGCTCCATGTTATAGGTGCACACTGCCTCATAGTTTGTATTTCCACTCAAGACTGTGATGTCTCTAGCTTTGTTATTTTAAAGACACTAAGATAACACACACACACACACACACATACACACAAGCAAACAAACAACAAAAATCCAAACACCTATTAGAACTGATAAATTTGGTGAAGTTGTCGGTTATAAACTCAGCAAGGGAAGATTAATGTTGTTTTCATATACTAACATGAAACTACCTGGAAATGAACTTAATGAAACAATCTCAACTAAGCAGAGTAAAAGATTGTATACTGAAAAGATTTGTATACTGAAAATCATAGAATGTTGGTGAAAGAAATTCAAGACAACATAGAAGGCATAAATAGGTGAATGGATATCTCACGTTTGTAGACAGGAAGACTTGATACTGGTGAATTATTCATACTACACAAAGTGGCCTACAGATTCAACATAATTCGAATCGAGATTCTAATGCCCTTCTTCACAAAAATAGAACAATCCTAAAATTTGTATGCAACCAGAAAAGATTCAAATGGCCAAAAAACCTTCTTTGGTTGCTGACAGAATGATGGTCTTAGACGTGCTTTTCTGTGGGCCAGGAGACAAGAATCTCCATCAATATCAGACTCCAGTAGGCTTTAAAATTCCCCCGGTGGTTCTGATGAGCAGTTAAAGAGTCGCTGGAGATGAATGACTGTGTCTCTTAGTGTTATGGTCTATAGACTCAGTAGGAAATCCAAAGGAAAATCTCATGATCATGAGATCAGCTTTGGCAGAATGAAATAAAAACTAAAATTGGATTTGGAAGAGAAAGTGAGTGGTGGTGTTTCTTGTACTCTAGTGTGCATATGAATTACTAGGGGTTAGTAAAATGCAGGTTTTGAGTCAATGGTTCTGGGGTGGAAACGTGGTTTGCCTTTCTAACCAGCTTCCTGAGCTAGGCTGTGATGCTGCTGAAACTTGACTCAGCATATTCTGCATAGGGCAGAGGAGTGGGGTCGGGGATGGGGTTGGGAGTGGGAGTGGGGGGATGGAACTTTCTCCTCCTAGCTGCAGCAAGGAGGTTATCTGTCCTGCTTCGGATGCAGAAGCTTGTTCTGAAGTGACAGTACATCAACACCATGGAGTACTCTGTATCCCCCCGTGGGCCCCCCCCCCCCCCCCAAAACGAGATATGACTCACAAGCTAATTAAGAACCTGTTACTTCTAATGTTTTTAAGGAGGAAAAAAAAAACTAGTAGTATTTTGTTCCACTTTCTGAACAGTTAAATTTAGGTTAACAAACAGGATTTGTTAAGTCTTAGAGATTAAAGAAAGATGCATTAGACAGCTCGCTTCAAGGAACTTACAATCTTTCTGAGGAGACAGAAAATTAACTCCGTTTTAACAGCATTAGCACAGAATAGATGTGTTAGGAGCATGGCGAGGGGAAAGATATTGATTAGGGATAAAGACTGCTCAGAACACTCTCCTGGAAGATGTGTTCGAGCTGGCCTTGAGGAAGGAATGGGATTCTGATAAGTGAAAAATGAAAGGGAAGTGGAAGGAACAGTTTACGAGCAAAGGCTTACAGCAGGAGCCTCCACCATCGCAGCACGTTAATTGGCAACATTAAAAAAAGGGGGGGGGCTTTCTGAGCATCCAATTAATTTTGGCCCAGTCACCAATGTTTTCCCCTTGGTGGCTTTTAAAGCACTACTCGGATCAGATTAGAGTCACTGGAGATGTCTGAGGTCACAAGGCTTGCTGAGAATGTTTAAAGTGTTCAGAGAGCCATGGGAGGACCAAAGAGTCTCCAGATGGTTCTGGATAAGATGTCGTGATCCACTGTGGCACGGGACAGATACTTCGTTATCACTGATAACCGAAGGAGCATAGTATGATAAAGTAACTGAAGGCTGTAAAGAGTGTGCTTCCAAAGTTAGAGTGAATTAAGGGCCCAGCCGCAGGGGCAGCTTACTGCCTTGTATTACATAGATTTGTCAAATGAGAAAGGAAGGCCTGGTGACCCAGCTAGTGATGGGGTCTAGGTCAGTGGTGGCCTTAGGTAGAAAGGAAGTCATATGTACATCATGGCAGGTTGTCTTCTCAGAGGCAAAGATACTCAAAGTGTTTCCATAGACCAGTGTCATAAAGATGTGTACACACACAGGGAGCGAGGGGGAACAGAAAGAGAGAGACAAAGAGACAGAGAGAGATGGGGGTGGGGGGGGAGATTTGAAAGAAGATCCATCCAGGCAGTTCTTCATGGTTACTTGAAAGAAATGCTGGCCCATGAAAGAGTTCACAGGATTTTGTTTACCTAAGTTCACCCAGACACAAACGTACACACCAGGGAAGTTGAGAGGGAAGCCAAGAAGTGTGCAGAGATGGAGATGCAGTGCTGAGAGATGTCTCCTCATTGGAGCGTGTGGGACACGGCTAGGGAAACCTGCAGTTGCTGTGTGTGCAGGACGCAGTGTGAGAAGGAGCAGGGGCCTGGCAGCCTTGCGTGACTAGGATGGGTATTATGTGTAAGTCTCACAATATAATGACGAGGGCGTGTGTGTGTGTGTGTGTGTGTGTGTGTGTGTGTGTGTGTGTGTCTGGTTAAATGTTTGTCACTGTACATCTCAATGCCTTATAAGTAGGAAACTCAGGGCTCACCAACTTGCCAAGTGGCAGTTTTCACCATTCCTACTTCACAGATGAGGGAATGGAAGGACACAGTTAGCTTGCTTACACAATAAATGTATGTCCAGCTGATCTGGCGTGAGAACCAAGGTGGTCTGAGAGCCACATCCCTATATTATGGAGCCTCAAAGTAAGAGGATGATAATTAGGGACAGAGTGAACTGAGTAGAGATGCCTGTAGATTTTCTGGTTACATGGGAGTGCTCAACAGTCTCGGTGTCTTCATATGAAAGTTGGGTTATTAATGTTACTCATATTGTAGGCAGATTTTTCTGTCCCACCAACCAGCTCCCAGATCACAACAAGGAGACTTATTAATTATGAAAGCTCAGCTGATAGCTTAGGCTTGTTTCTAACTAGCTCTTACAACTTAAATTAACCCATTTCTTCAGTCTAATGCTCTCCCAACTGAGCTATTTCGACGGCTAAATTAACCCATTTCTATTCATCTAGCTGTTGCCCTGTGATTCATGCCATTTACCTCTCCTCCTGCACATCTTGCTCCCTCTCCTTCCGGCTGGCAACTCTCCTTTTTCTTCTTCTTCTTCCCAGCATCCTGTGTGCCTGAAAATCCTGCCTAGCTTTTTACTAAATTGTGCCTGGCCTTTCAGCTTTTTATTAAACCAACCAGAATGACAAATCTTCACAGTGTACAAAAAGATTTTCCACAACACAGTTATGATATTACATGAGTCCATGTATTTATCTCATCAGTTTCCTGGTATGGGATAGTTTTCATGCTTAGTTCTAAGTGTGGTACACAGTAATTGTAAAACGAATAATAGCCATAGTGTGCTGGATTTAATTACGAGAGGTCTGTGTGCAGTAGCTGTGTTAGCGGTGATCACAGATGTAGCCTGTTATCCCATCTCAGGGGTGCTGACATCTTCTTTGTGTGTATATGTGTTTTTTCCCTAGAAAACGGTCTGTATATGTTAAGAATCCTTACCTGGATGCTATGGATGAAGACATTCTCTATCACTTGGATTTAGGAACCAAAACACACAACCTTCCAGCAATGTTTGGGGATGTAAAGGTAAAAATATTTTGAATGTCAGGAAAATGACTGTACTTCCTCTGCCATTTTTTCTTTCTTCTCCTTAATAAACTTAACAGCCTTGACTAAAGACAAATCAGAGGTCCCAAGAGCATGTGAAGTCACTCTAATTTAGAACAATCATTTTCACCCTAACAAGATGTAAAGGTTGCCAAACTAAATCCAGTGCCAACATGATTACTTGGCCACCCTGTTCCCTAGAGATAAATATAATTTTATTGACGATGCTGTTGGCTATTCAGAATTCATCATGTCTTAACAGATTGATTCATAACTTAACATCTACATTTATTGCTGAATCTCACTAATTCTTATCTTAAAATCATAAAAGAATTCAAGACTAACAATGCTCTATTGTTCTCTTCTCAAAAAATGACCATTGTCCATATTTTGTATCATTAAGATTTTTCTTATCTTATAAGCAATATTTCATGAGAAAGTTGTCTATAGAATAATAATGGGAGAACCATATTACTATGTTACTTATTTTATCTTATAAATAAATTGTAAAAGCAATTCTTGCTCCTTATTTAAAATTAGAAAGACATAGAAAAGAACATTCTACTTTTAAAAATATAACTTATAGTCCTACTTCCTAGACCAGGACACCATCTGGCGACTTTCTTTTCTTTAATTTTATTTATTCATTCCTTCACTTTTTCTATTGGCATATCTTTATTATATGAGGTACTAGGTTACATTAGGACACTTTCTTACAAACAAATAATGTGTTTTGAGCATATTAACTTCACATTGCCTCTTCCATTCCTTTTTAATGAAAAAATATTAAAATGTTTATAATGAGACTGAGGGTGTAGGATGGTGTAGTGGTGAAAGCCTGTATTCCCAGAATTTAGGAGGTTCAGGCAGGAGGATCAGACGTTCACACTCAAGGTCATCTTTGGTTACATAGCAAGTTCAGGGCCAGCCTGGGATAAATGAGACTCTGTCTTTGCCATCCTGTATCCTCTTGTTTAACATTATGTTATTACTATTTTCCATATATTATAATATAATAATTAATATAATATAATATAAAATAGTATTTTCCATATTATTCCATTTTGTTTGAAATCTACTGTTCATGGATTCAAGAGGTGTGTCATAAATTATATAAACTATTCCTAACTTTTGTAGTAAATGTTTCCGATTAGAAACAGGAGTCAAGTGGATATTATATCTTGTAAGGATTTTTCACATGTAGGTACATTAGTTTAGGATGATTCACAGATATGGTCAATGGGAATGAACTCACAGAAATCAGAGGAAGTTAAAGTTACTCCTGAGTGGAGGTGCTGGTGCTTAGACCAAGTTTTTCTGCAAGTTCCCAGGGATTTTATTCATTGGGCCAGGTGGATTCTGAGTTACAGGAAATTAGATTTCCCAAAAAATTAAATGGGGAGGAATGTGAAAAAAGAGGATAAAGAGGGTGAGTGTAGGTAGAAGAAGAAAGGAAGATGGAAGAAGGGAAGGAAGGAAGGGAGGGAGGGAGAGAGGGAGAGATGGAGGGAGGGAGGGAGGAAGGGGGAAGGAGGGAGGG
>CABHPP010146519.1:0-25676 GCA_902168425.1 Peromyscus attwateri | reverse complement strand
ACACCACACCTCTTACACCACACCACATACACCACACCACATACACCACACCTCTTAACTATACTACATACACCACACGACACAAACCACACTCACCACATTTCTTACACCATACTACATACCATACCTCTTATACCACACCATATATATACCACACCACATACTCCACATTGTATACACCACAACACACACCACATCTCTTACACTACATCCCACCACACTTGGACCACACTATGTGGCTTTTATTTCTGAGCAGCTATCTGCCTGACAACCTTCTGTGTGCTCTGCTTCCTCCTGGCTTCAAATACTCGCTCATCCTCTGTTTCTGATCCTTGCTTGGTGCTCACCTGGTTGCCTACTCATGTAGGCCAGCAATAAATAGGTCACTCTGCTCCCCTCTCTCTGGCACATTCTCCTGTCCTTGGGGTTGTATCGGTGTGACACATACAGTGTGGTTTATAGATCATGTATCTCTAACATGTTGTGACATGAGCAAATAAAATTTTGAGACAGGGTCTTATTATGTAGTCCAGTCCAAATGCACTATGCAGTCAAGTCTGTTCTCAAACTCACAATTCTCTAACCCTTAGAATGCTGGTTGTAGGCATGTATTACCATGCCTAACTGCCAATGGACACCATAATTTATTAGATATGACAACCTTTGATTGCAACATCTACCCTAAAGTCAGATAATAAGATAAACACAAAAACAAATTAGTGGGGTGGATGAAATACCACAGGCAAGTTCTGAACTTACAATAACAAGCCCTGCCCCCTGGCGAGTTTTTCTCAGTCAAGAGCAGAAAAGTCTTGAGATGAGTCCTGTCAAGCTTGAAGTGATCACAGTACGTCTAAAGTAAAAGCTTATGGTCAGGGTGGCCAATCAGAAAACACAGTGGAACTGGGAGCTGCCCCGTTGCTTTCCCCTCACTTACATTCCACATCCTCAGGACTTGGCACTAAACATCTGTAGTACGAGTGCCCACCACAAGGGTGATTATATTGATGAAGATGCCAGCCACCAGGAAAGACCTCCTTGAACAATGTCAACACGTATGGTTTTCCTCACTAGGTTAGTACATAACTCATTGGACTTAGTTACCTTCTTTTGGGTTAATAATGTAAATGAGCCAAATTTGAACACAACCCAGGACGTCTACACATGCTCAGAAGTAAACTAACTATACAACAAAATAAAAGCATTAGAACAGAATGCTGATCCTTGCTCTTATCATAGCAATGATGGTAGGCACCTGTTTCTTTTCCTTGACAGTTTGTCTGCGCCGGTGGGAGCCCCAAAAGAATGAAAGCATTTGCACAGTTTATGCACAAGGAACTCCAGTTGGAGGGAGATGGAGAAGACATTGAAGACATCTGTGCAGGGACAGACAGATATTGCATGTTCAAAATAGGCCCTGTGCTCTCTATCAGTGTAAGTACGGGAAAGCTGCAGGCTGACCAGCCTTTGCAGGCTGGACCCCAAACTGGGACCATCCCAACATAGTTCTCCCCCCACCTCTGCCTTGCTTTCTTACACAAGGAATGCAAGTGAAGAGGTTGACCCAACCGGAAAAGGGTTTCAGGGCAAGGCAGACCACGCAGGGTCACCCCCTGCCTTTACACTTGCTACTCAACTATTTGAGGCAAGGACAAAGGTCTTTAAGGTTCACCCATCTTTCTATTCTTGATTCATTAACATGCTTCCTTCCCCAGCCATTTTCTTCCTTCTGTCCTTTACCCAGCTTTAGGAACATTGAGCTTTTCATAGAGACCAATTCTCAGTATCGTTAGAATTTGTCACGAGTAAGCGTGCTAAAAAGCTGCAAGTGCATTTCCACGGAGCTCTTGTGACGTGCTTCTCCTCGCTTTTCTGATAGCTGTTCTGGACACAGTCTGTCGCAAGACGAATTGAAAGCAGAATGATTCTCAGAGCAGTTCCTATCAGTGGCAAACCTTTAGAAGGGTGTCTGTACACAGCCACTCACTCTGCCTGAGGTAGTCCTCCACACACAGACTCTGAGTCTGCCGTGTATTTGGATATGGTAGTCCTCTTAAGGGGCATACGCTAGGGACAGTGAGTAAGCCCTGCATAGATGTGACAATTCTGAAGACCTCAGTTGTAAATGCCCTTTATATTGGGGAGCAGTCATGATTCATTGATCCCTCAGATTACTCAGTGATGGAATGTAAAGAGAGCTGGGAACGCTGGGTAACAAAAGAAAACATACAATACCATTGTGGTAGTGAAGTTGATCTTCCCTCTAGGCCAAGAGTGAGTGAGACCTTCTTTGGTTTCTAATGGCAGAATCCATTAATTTATTAATTTGTTAATTCAGTTAAAAAAAATATAGACTATCTGCCTTAGAAGAAGCTAAATATTCTCTGATGTTGTCCTGTTAATTTTTCAGTTAAAATCCTTTGAACTATAACTATTGGTTCTATTTTGCACAGTAAATGGAAAAAGAAAAAAAGAAAATTTATCCAAAAAGTGAAACTACTCTAAATGATCAGAAAAAGCTTCATCATAAGGCAAAAGCCAGAGGTAACCTGGTGTCTATCAGGGAACACAGCCCAAATGGTCAAGGCTAGCTACTTAGAATACTAGGTAGGCATGGGGTTCCCAATAGAGACAGACCTCTCCACAAATCTCCTGTAGCTACTGGGAGAGAGAGAGGAGAGAGAGAGAGAGAGAGAGAGAGAGAGAGAGAGAGAGAGCAAGATTCTATTTATAATTTTATCATCATAGTGAAAAATAAATACTGATCCTAAAGTTAACAAATGGCTGGCTTACAAGGAACCTAATAGATGAAATAATAGCTCAGCCTCTAATTTCCAGTTGAAGCAAATGTTAGTTTATTAAATCATTGCAAAGCCAGTGCCAAGGCCCCAAACTTGTTAATCTTGAGCACACAAATCAATACAGACTTGATTCCTGGATCCAGGAGGCTCACGTACTTTCAGAAATCAGGGCATATTGAATGGGGAAGCAACGGTGACCCCAGAGACTCTCAGTTCCCACAGTTTAATATTCTTGATAATAGGAGGAGAGGGAGTGCAGGTTGAGAACATCATGATCACAGCTCCAGTGGTTTTCTGAAGTCTCTATGGTCATGGATCAATACCCCGCCATCATGTGAGAAGTAAAGTAGCCACTACTAAAACTCAGCTCCAGTTTCTACAAGCTCCAGCATGGAAGATCTTTCTGAAGATTTGTTAGACATAACGGAACCACCAGAAATGGCCAAATCCTGTAGCCTGTGTTGATTGACCCCTAGTCTGGTGACTGTGATTGTTTTGATATAAATAATGAATTAAACCAGGCTGTAGTCGGAATCTACAGCAATTTAAACCTACTCACGTGTTCAGCATAAGCTTCAAACTCCTGAGTGGGAATTGAAGCCGCGTTCTCCCTTAGAGTCCTTCTGAACTCACATAGAATTAACAGGAAAGGAGAGAGGCAAAGTTGTCTCTATTTCCCTCACTAGGGTGAAGTAAAACGGGTGGAATGGCTGCCAAAACTATGTTTCCTCAGCTTCATGGCAATTGTGTATGGGGGAGGCGCCCTCTTCACATAAGTTCACTGAAAAGAACCTCACAGGGAGATGAGAGCTGACACAGTCCTGGCATACCTGTGCTCTCCACCACCCCACCTCTGCTCTTGACAGTGAGGGGCTTGGTTTAACTGGCAGCAGGATGCCTCTCTCTAGTCCTCACAGATGGACATATCCATCAGCGTGCCATGTAGCCATCACTTAGAGATGACTTATGTTTTCCCAAGTATTGGCACAGTCTTCATGATTATGTAAATTTATACAAGAGCTGTTAACTTGTAAAGAAGAAAAAAACGCGTCCTGCTCACTTATGCATGTGTGAGATGTATAACGACTCTCCCCTCTCTCAACAGCATGGGATGGGCATTCCCTCCATTTCTATCATGCTCCACGAACTCATCAAGTTACTCCACCATGCACGCTGCTGTGACGTTACCATCATCAGAATCGGAACGTCAGGGGGAATTGGTGAGATGGATTGTTTATTGTTTTCTACCATTAAAGCTGAGATTCTTCATGCATCCCTGTGTTAATGCAAAGCACACCGACATATTTAGAGCTGACTTGAGGATTTAACTCCTCTCTCTCTCTCTCTCTCTCTCTCTCTCTCTCTCTCTCTCTCATATGTATAATTCTACTTTTGGTCATATAAAGAAGAGTAGAACTCTTAGAAAGTATGGCTTTATGGTATGTTCTAGAAGTTTGTTTCTTTGTTGCTGTGATAAAAGACTTTGACCACAATCAACATTCAGAGGACAGGGCTTATACGGCTTACAGCTCTCAGTCCATCACTGAGGAAAGCCAAGACAAGAACTCCAGGCAGGACCTGACGCTGAGGCCATGGCGGGATGCTGCTAGACCATTCTTATGGAAGCCGTTCCTCAGTTGAGGTTCCCTCTTCCCAGGTGACTTCAGTTTGAGTCAAGCTGACAAGAACTTGTTAGCACCTGGTAAGAGCAGGTTTTGAGCCTGAGGAATTTATGTGACAGGAATAAGGGTGTTCAGGTAAAGAAAATGACAAGGATTCGCCGGTTTCATCTACCAAGTGTCAGGCTGTATAGCAACTAGGAAAATGTCACCTTTGACTCTTCTTAGTGGCTACGGCTCTTTTCTTGGTTGTGTCTTTTACTCAACTGCATAGCAAAAAGGACCATGTGGGCTTTTAGGGAAGGTCTGTGGCTACTTAAGTTCATCCAGGAGCCTCCCTGCCTCATTTTCTGTCATTCCTTAAGAAGCAGATCTTGTCAGGATGTCATTTTGCCATGTCAGGACATGCAAATGCAGACACACCATTCTAAGTGGAAAGGTTTGGTTGACAGAGTGGCAGGACTACATGGTTACATAATAGGGTGGGAACTTTTAAAAGACAAACCCCTTAGCATTGCTCCAGTAAGCATTTTGGAGCAAGAGGAAATCTCAAAAATCCTCAAAGGACTAGAGAAGTGGCATGCCTCACAGATGCCTCTCACTAAGATCAAACAACTTAAAAAGGACCACAGCCTTTCCAGAGCTATAATCTCAGAACAAAGTCAGCTAAGGCCCCTCATATGTGGACAAAAAAAAAAAAAAAAAAAAAAAAAACCATTTATGGTGCTCTTGAGAATGGAAAAGGAGAATGTAAGCAATCAGTGTTGATTAGACATCCTTCTAGACAGTGGTTTATCCAACAGCATCCCAAATAATCAGTTTTAGGGCAGCATGCCTGGCAAAGACATGGATATCATTATTAAGGCTGCTTGTAATTCTTGGTTTGTGGGATACAGCGATTTGCCTTCTGAGCTCACAGCTACACATTCTGTCCTCCTGACTGCTGCAATAGCCACTTGACATGAATGAGTCTCCAGCAAGTCACTCCAGTGACCATCCAAAGCATGATCATGGTCTTGTGTTTCATGATAACTTGGTACAGACTACAACAAGATGGTACCAACAGCACGATGGAGGCCTGGAAACAGAGGCAAATTCAACCATTGTGCAGATGCAAACAGCTTCATTTTAGAGTTGCATCTTCATTACTAATGCTATAACTAAGGTTCATTTGCTTTATTTGAAGCAACACCATATTTGAAGATGGAAAATGCAGATATTACTTATTCTTTTGCTGACACAATAATTCCTTAACTGAGAAATGCTTTGATAAGGGAAAGATACACCATTGAAAAGCATTTTTGGACAAAAATGCTATAAATGCTTCTTCAATACAGCTACTTGTTAAGACAGTGTGAGGAAACACATTTCCAACTTCCTTTTCAATGTCTCAGGACATTCTAAACAATGTAAAGAGTCCCTTGCTTGGCTTACTTAAAATGCATCTGACCAATCAGAGCTATGTCTTCAAGGCTACTGTGATGTTCAGCTTCAACTGTCAACTTGACACAACCTAGCTTCCCCTGGGAAGAGTCTCAGAGAGGAATTGTCTCCCTTGGGTTGGCCTGGGGGTGTATCTGTTTGGAGAATGTCTTGATCAGCTTCATCCGTGGGTTATGACCTTAGGTAGGGGTCCTGAATTGTGTAAGAGCAGGGGAATGGGACTGAGCACAGCAAGCAGGTCCATGTGCATTCAATTTCCCCCTGCTTTGGACTGGGGATGAGACTGGCTGCTTCTTCTTCCTGCCTTAACTTCCTGATGATGGTGGATTATAACCTGCAATTGTAAACCTCATAAACCTGGTCTCTCTGCTTTTGTCAGGGTATCTTTATTATTCTCTAGATAGAAATTTAAAGTGTTCTGTAATTAACTCTAATTTGGCATATTGGAATTTCTACTGAACTAGCATGGGTCTGTACTCTATATACAGGGTAGTTAAAACATTTGCTGTAAAGTGCCAGATAATAAAAGTACTGGGCTTTGCAAACCGTGCACTTCCTGTTGCTACTTCTCAATGCCACGTCATAGCTCAGATACAGCAAGGACAGTATGTAAATGAATGCGGGATCACGGTGTAACAAAGCTTCCTTTACTAAGACAGGTGGCCTGTGGACCAGAGTTTGCAGGCCTGTGTTGTGTGCCATCTTTACAGAAGCGTGTTCTCACTGATCATGTTTCTACTGAATACTCATGCTGGGAAAGAGAGGTCCAGCACCAGACCTGGGGAGAGAGCGATGAACCGACGCTGTTCTTAACTAGATACAGCTGGTATCCCATTAGAGAACGAGACAAACAAATGACTGTAAGAAGTGTGATGAGTGTTCAGAGACTGTCCAGGGTACCATCTAGACACACCTTCTTCCTCAGGTTGTTAGTAGAAATCAGGGCAAATCAAAAGCTGGGTCCTGGAAGGCCCCAGGAAACTCACTGTCGCCTGTATTTGTTCCCTTTAACTTATTTATGCTTATTTCATTGATTCTCCCTCCGTGGCTCAGACTTTCGGAAGGGAGTGACCCCAGAGGACAGCCGAGGAACACTGGCATCAGTGTAATGAAAGACAGTTGGGAGAACAAGAATGTGCCCAGGCAGGGAGAGGAGAAGTGGACAGTAAATGGCTTCTCAGCGGGCTCAGGCCCCTTGAGCAAGCCAGATTCTCGCCAGTGGAAGGTCAGCCAAGAGACCTAATTTGCATAGAGTTGGGCAGAAAAAGGAGGGTCTGTGACGAGAATCTGAAGGAAGAGAGGAGAGAGCTGCCAAGAGATGATAGTAATCGAGGAGTCTGCAGGAAGATTAAATATCAAGAAGTCACATCACTTTATGAAAGCTACTTGCTGGCAGGCTCATTGACTTTATTCCTGGCCTAATTTATTCAAATTTGAGCCTGAAGCCTGGCACTAATTTGCATGTCCAAGAGTCATGTTTGTCTTGAAATCTAAACCCCACCACACTGTAAATTCGAATCTGGACAGACAGCCAATGAAAATGCCTGTCCTAATGGTTATTTGATTGCACTCAGAAAAAAAAAATGTTTTGAAAGATGAAAGCAGGGGAGCCATTAACAAGCAGCATTAATTACTGTTGACAGAACAGGTTATATCCTACATGTCACAGAAGTCAAGGCTGAGCAATCTTCTGGGGTCTCTTTATTCCATGTTGCAGGGATTGCCCCGGGGTCTGTTGTAATAACAGATACGGCTGTAGACTCTTTCTTCAAGCCTCGGTTTGAGCAGATCATCTTGGACAACGTGGTGACCCGAAGCACTGAACTTGACAAGGAACTGGCTGCTGATTTGCTCAACTGTAGCAGAGAGATCCCCAACTTCCCAACCCTCATTGGACACACGATGTGTACCTACGATTTCTATGAAGGTGAGAATCCTTTCCACACCACGAAGGCAGTAGGAAAACACCAGCGGCTTGTTACACAAACCTACAATTTATATTAAAACTGCAGACTAGCAAATTAATAGTGTGGATTTTCAAGGGGGAAGCAGATAGCCTTTTTGCTTCCTAAAGCGTAGCAACATGAGGGCTTAATAAGCAGCTGAGAAACATGCAGATGAGTTTATATCGAGAATGGGTTTAATCCTCTATCAGTTTGAATTCTAAAATGCAACCAGTGGTATCGGCAGCATCTTCTCTCTGCTTGTGACTTTTACTTAAATTGCTGACTCTAAGACAGAAGAGTATGCTGGTTCTGTGCTTCTGTCCTTCACCTGAACCTCAGGCAAGAAATAAGACCACGAAATGAGGAGAAAGGTTCAATTAAACAGATCCTATGGGGAGGTGGCGCTCTCAGAGTGGAGCCTTTATCCGACAGCCAAGAGTAAAGGGTCTCCACACCTAGTTTAGAGTTAAGTTGAAGGTCATTGCCAAATAGTAGCTCTTGTTCCAAGGGATGAGGGGCAAGGCAAAAGTGAAGCAAGACACCACAACCTCCAAGGACAGACTGCTCATTACAGAAGAATCTACATTGCCCTGATTATCATAGTACACTGGGCTTTCAGCAAATCTTGTGCTGTAGTTTCATTCATAGAATAATCATAGTTAATCTTAAGATTCCACTAGCAATTTCTTTTACTTTTATCTAGATCAAAGTTTATGTATTACTTTAAGAATCTAAAAGCCATGCATGGGGATAGGTGGTGTTCTGTGTGCATTTGCTCAGGTTAGTAAAAGTGTTTGAGGTATTTATACACCAGACAGGGTGGTAGATGGACAGATTGAGACTGTTCTAGGACATTGACTCTCAGGCCCTTCATTTAGAGGGTCACTCGCCCATGTGTTCGAGTCATAGATCATAAGCAGAAGCCAGGCAGGGTCGGTGTTTCCATTGGCCCATGAGGTACTGTTTCAAATGTGAATTATTTTGCCAACATTTGTAATTTCTGGAGCTTCTCATATGAAAATTCAGCTGTTTTGCTTCTTGACATGACATAAAGTAGTATTAAGAAGTACAAAATGTTGTATGTGTGACAGCCCTGGACAACCTTGGCCCTCATCTGGGGCTACTTATGGTAGGTGAAGTGAGGCAACTCCGATTTGCCTAGGCAGACCCTCGCATTGGCATTACCCATGGCTTCTGGGCCATGTGGGTTTGACTCAGCCTAAATAATACCGTTAGGAGTGTTGGCAGGTAGCACCAAAGAGAAGAGAAGGGACAGGGAAGAGCTGCCTGCCAGGAGAGAAGCCTCAGAGAACAGGAGCAAAGGAAAGAAAAGGCTTCAGGCAGGACTATGCAAGTGATGGATGGCAACTGGCTTCCATCTGGGTACTGCTGGGTAGGAAAAGTTGGGATGCACACAGTGGCAGGGTAGGGGGGTAGGTAACATCAGACTGTAGCTAGAGTTTTCCTGCCTGGCCCACAGTCAGGACAAATCTCTGTCACTGGCCAGTCCCACAGCCGCTCAGACCCAACCAAGTAAACACAGAGACTTATATTGCTTACAAACTGTATGGGCATGGCAGGCTTCTTGCTAACTGTTCTTTTTTGTTGTTGTTGTTTTTGTTTTTTTTTGTTTTTTGAGACAGGGTTTCTCTGTGTAGCTTTGCGCCTTTCCTGGAACTCGATTGGGAGACCAGGCTGGCCTTGAACTCACAGAGATCCGCCTGCCTCTGCCTCCCAAGTGCTGGGATTAAAGGCGGGCGCCACCACTGCCCGGTGCTAACTGTTCTTATAGCTTAAATTAATCCATTTTTATAAATCTATACCTTGCCACGTGGCTTGTGGCTTACCGGCATCTTCACATGGTGCTTGTCATGGTGGCAGCTGGCAGTGTCTCTGCCTCAGCCTTCCACTTCCCAGAATTCTCCTCCTTGTCCTGCCTATACTTCCTGCCTGGCCACTGGCCAATCAGTGTTTTATTTATTGACCAATCAGAGCAATTTGACATACAGACCATCCCACAGCATCAGACTGTTCTCCACCTCCTTCTGTCCCCACTGGTCAACCGGTAAAATTTGAAGTTAAGTAAACCAGAAATAATAGGAACATTCTGGAAGGGAAAACTCAATGAAGGGTTAGCATGAAGCCTGAGAGGTGTGTCAGGGACAAAGGACACACCAATTGCCTGTGAATGGCCATGGTAGGCCTATGGAGAGTAGCAGGGTCCAAATCATTTGCCTGAGGAGCGTCACTGAGGTATGAAGCCCCCACCCCCTACCCTGTGTCTCCACCTGGCCTGTCCACCCTGTTACTGGGGAAACGTGAGTTTCTCCTCAGAGGACAACTTTCTCTGTGACCCCCTCACCCCTTTCCTGATGTTCCCACTGTCCTTCAGAACTGGGGCACTCCTTCCTGTAGGGACATTCCATCCTTTCTGTGAGATTTGAGCCAGGTGCAGCCGCGCTCTACAGTCCTTTGGAAGAAAGATTCAGCAGCCAGGTTAATTCCCCAGAGGACCACCACTCAAGAGGTAGGGACAGATGCAGAGCACTGCACCCTTGGACAGTCTCCTGATGATGCCGCTGCCGCTGAGGTGAGACATCAGCCACTAAGTCACTCCGTCCTTTTTCAGGCCAGGGCCGCCTAGATGGAGCGTTATGTTCCTTTTCGCAAGAAAAAAAGCTAGACTACTTGAGGAGAGCATACAAAGCTGGCGTCAGGAACATCGAGATGGAGTCGACGGTGTTCGCAGCCATGTGTGGACTGTGTGGACTGAGAGGTAAGCTTCTTGTGAATGCCAAGGACCCCTCTCCTCTTTCACAAAGGCATCTTATGTTCATTCTTCAGGAGAAGGAAAGGGGGCCCATTTTATTTTGTGTTGAATGCATGCCTTAAAATTATTCATGCTATACATTATCTCATAGTGCATTGTGAGCAGGTAGGACACTGCTCCCATCATGAGGAAACAAAGCTTAAGAATCAGCAATCTGAGGGCACGTGCTGGGTGATGATGTAGCTAAGGACTCAACTGCAAGTTCATTGTTCTCTGTCTTGGTAGTGGCTGCTATTTTCTATCATAACTGAATTTGTTAGGACAGGATGCAAATGAGAGGTGCCTAAAATAGTCAATCAGTCATAATTTTAATTAGCATGGTCAGGAAAAGGTAGGAGGAGAAGGTACCATTTGGGAAAGGCCACACGGGAACCTGGGAAGCTCGCTCGGAAAGTGTAAATGGAAAGCTAAATATAGCAGGAGCACGCAGGTGTGCTGCAGAACAGGTGGAGGCAAGTGCCGGGAGGGATGATGGGAGGTGGGAGATGTGGGGGAGACGGCCAGGTTGTGTGATCACTGCTGAAACTTTGACTTTCTGTCTGGAAACGGGGAGGCGCCGGGGAACTCTGAGTAGAGAAGTTTCGATAAACTTTCTCTGGATTCTGAGTTGGGAAGAAGCTAGTGGGGCCAGAGCAGAAGCGAGATGAGGAGTAAAAAGGCCAGAGCAGCTTCCAGTAAAGCTTCAGGGCCAACGTGACAGCGCGGGGCAGTGAGAGGCAGTCAGGCTCTGCCCGGGTTCAAAAGAGAAACCCAGCAAGAGCGGCTGACAGTTCAGTGTGGGTTTCAGGAGACAGGCCAACCCTCGGGATAATCAGAAGAGTGAGCTTGTCTCAACAGGGACAGAACATGTTTAGGTGAGGATTTGGTAGCAGCGTTGGACTGGAGAGGTAAACTTCTATGTTGATGGCGTAAAGATGGCATTTGAAGGGAATATAGTTGATGAGAGGCAAGAAGCGTAGACACAGCCAGGATGAGACCTAAGTTAAAAGTTCGGGACATGAGGAAGACTCTGACAAGGATCAGTGATGTCACAGAACACTGGGAGAATATTCTTGGCTGTCCAGAGGTTAAAAACTTCACAAAAAAAAAAAACCTGAATTCTAACATTTGTCCTTGTAGCCAATACATTTTCATATTCATGTTATAAACGCTGTACATGTGGTAACATTTCTGACAATGGACTTTGGAAGAAAAGAGATTCTATAAGGAGATTAATTAAGAGATACTCTCCCTAACCACTCTTACCTCAGATACATGTACACGACAATCCCTGTACTACATGGGTAAAGAACCACAGATTCTTCCTTGTGCTGTTTCATTGTTCCACTTTCATGTGAATGTGTGTGATGTGCATGTATGTATGCATGTTAGCATGTGTGTGGGCACATGTGTATGAGTGTGCAGGCCATGTGGAAGCTGGAGATCAGGAACCATCCTCAGTTGCCCCTCTACCTCAATCAAACCTTGAGCTCAGTGACATGGCTAGTTCTGCTGACCCATTGCTCTGGGGAAAACCCTTTCTCTGCTTTCTGAGGCTCGAATTACAGGCGGGTCTACACACTTACCAGGTATTAGTCGGGTTCGCACAGCAAGGGCGTTAACCACCGAGCCATCTTCCCAGACGCCAGCCTACCTGATTTACGCTCATCGAGAAAGCTCATTTTCAGAGAAACCATAGCCTCTGCTTTCCCCTAAACAAATTAGCAAGAGCAGGGCAGTTTGACCTCACTTGAGCAGCAATGCAGAAGATTTCTACTCCCGGAGAGGCCTTCTGGGGTTTCTTTATTATGGAAACAAGTGACCACTTAACTCATATCTCTACAAATATGTAAATAAGCAGATTTTGGTAACCAATATAGTCAAACGTAAAATGCTAAGCCAACAGGCTGCCAGGTGGAAGTGTGGTGAAGGCCCCGAATTCTTTTTGCAAAAGCTGTCTACTGGCCCCCAGGGAACACTGTCGTCTTGTGAATCCTGGGCATCTGTCTTTGTCTTTTGAGAATCCTGCAGAGACCTGAGGGAAGCTCTTCTCTTGAGAGCCTTTTTGTCCTCGCTGCCAATCTCATGAGCTTGCTCTCCCTCCACCCGCAGATAGCCATCCTTCATAACCTACCCCCTCTCTCTTTCTGCATCATTCTGTTATCTCTGTTGCTGCTGAAGTTTCTAGCTTCTAGTGTCAGCGTCCCTGCAGGTCTCCCTCTTCCTAGACACTGCTGCAGCCTCCTTTTCATCATGCAGACCTCTTTTGGCTGTCGACATGCTCCATCTGCAGCTCTGCAGCTCTTCAATTCTGTAGTTCATCCAGGGATTACTGTCCAAATTTCTTCATGGTCGTGGGGGCTGCTTATCTCCCCAAGACATCACTGTTTGAAAAAGTGGATTTCTGGTATGTTGGCTGTGGAAGATCAACTATCAAGGGCCTGACAAAAGGCCCATGCACAGGTTGCTATCATGTCCCCACGTTTCATGGCCACTTCATAATGTTTCCTCCCTCACCCCTTCCCAGGGGTGAAGCTTCGATACTGTCACGCAGAGCTTTTTTACTTTAGCGCATTTACCAACCCACTCTGTGAGCCAGGAAAGCTTTGGGGGAAGGGCTGTGGGTGCGGGTGCATTCACAGGCTGCTGCTCTAGCAGAAAATCAGGAAGGACATGAATGGCAAGCAGCATAGAGAAGTCTCACCTGACCCCAGAGCCCAGAACCCATGGGCTTCTGGCTCTCAAGACATTGATTCTCCTCCACAGTTACTACCAGCCCATCCCACCCTAGTCTCCTGGTTGCCTTCTCTGTCTTTTTACATGGCTCTTTCTGTCTTTGTATTCACAAGCTAACTGAATAACCAACGGGAATTCACAACCATGTGAGAACTGACACAGAGTTTCTTCCTTGGGGTAACACTATGCATTAAAACGGCTCTTAATTTAGGAGCCACAGTTCTAACTCAGAGGATTCAGTGGCAGAGTTGGAACCCCAGCAGAAACAGATCATTTCTGCATCTGCCTGGCCCAGGGAGGGCTTGTGTCCCTGTAACTCACCACTTATCTTCACAATGAATGTGAGACTTGGCCTCTCAGGGGACCGTTGTATGAGTACCCAAGCCCAATGACTCATATTTATATCATTTCTTTCACTTCTCTGTTGCATATTCAACACTATTAGCTGTATTTCTGGCTTGCTTATATATTAACTTATGCATTGCTTTAGATTAATGCATGCTCTAATTTGCTTTCTGTTGCTGTGATACACATTCTAATGAAAAGCAACTTGGGGAAGAAAAGGTTTATTTGGTTTACACTTCCACATCACAGTCCATCACGGAGGGAAATCAAGCCTTATGATGCTTACTGGCTGGCTCTCCATGGCTTGCTCAGCCTGCTTTCTGATACAGCCCAGGACCACCTGCTTATGGATGGTACTGCCCGCAGTGAGCTGGATCCCCCCACATCAATAATTAATCAAGAAAATGCCACACAGGCCTACCATAGGCCAATGTGATGGAGACGATTCCTCGACAGAGAGTCCCTCTTCCCAGCTGACTCTAGTTTGTTTCAAGGGACAAAACAAATCAGTACCATGCGTAAAGGTGACATTCATTCTCTCTCCACTGTGATGCAGCACCAGAAGAACAAGGACTTTGTCACTGCTCTGTTGCCCAACACCTAGAATAATGTCTGCCGCATGGGAACTCAATAAATATCTGCTGAGTGAGTGAATATAAAGAATGACAACAAGACGCTACTTGACCTTGGAGAATGGCCATAGAAAGCCAGACCCTCCATTCACGAGTCACATCAGCAGTGCAGAACTGTTTGAAGGATGGGAGCCAAGAGTTCCCTTTGCTGTTAGATTTATGTAAACCTGCAGTACCAGAATCCACTGTTATTTGTAGGTGGCCTGGAATAGGGCCACCAAAACCCATCTGTCACTGCTGCTCTTTTGTTCATTGTCCCAGACAAGTGGACTAGGAATCCAGTGCCACCTTAACAAAGATCCAGGTAGGGAGACAGTGGAGTTCAAATCACCCAGTTGACCAGAAAGCTGTACCTTCAGAATAATGCAAAAGCGGACAACAGAAAATCAACAGGATGCTGAGTCGATGCATCCATGGCATGTCTGTCCCTCCCTTAGAGGGAGATTTACGTCACCCTCTTGGGCTGTGAACTTGTGATGAATATATTCAGCCTGCCTCCAGCTTCTTAAAGACAGGACTGCCTTTTGACACAAGCTTGCACAGCAATATAGAAAACCTAATATTTGTCTAAGATTGGGCTCTGCTCAAGTTCTTCTCAATGCCTAAGTTGTCTGCAATTCACAGTGGCTTTTCTTTAGAGTAAAGGAATAATTCCATGTTATTTCTTTTGACAGCTACTTGTAACTTAGGGAGGTCTTCATTCTTTAGAGAATTGCTTTGAAACTGTTCGATAAAAGGAAACAGAAACTAATCTTCAGTTTTTTAAATTCTTCAGTGGGTGTTCCCAGCAATGGAGAATCTTGGTGTCTGGGACCTGCATGGTGACCTTTGATAAAGCCCAAAAGATGTTACCACAAAATTAATGGTTATTTTAGGTTTGTGGCTGTAGTATTTCTTAATCCCCAAATAGAAGTAAACCAGGTTTTTGAAAAATTGTTCCAGAAGGATATTTGGCAACCACTTGCAGCTCTCCATACCTTCACAAGAGAAATGGGGGCTCAGGGTTTGTTAACGTTCCCGCCTTCTCTGGAATTGAACCTCAGCTCTGTGTGACTCGGGCTGTTTGCTCCGGGGACACTGCTGCTTCTGGCAGCAGCCTCTCCATCAAAACACAAGGCTGGGGGTCTCTGGACCAGAGAACCCAAAGGTGCACCATTCAAAATCAGAGGCCAGTTTTGTGCTGCAGATACTGTGAATAGATAATTATCTTACTTCAGCCAGCAAACCATAAGGACTGGGTGGTCCCAAGAGGTAGTGCTGGAATAAAATGAGAACTTACTCAGGCACTGAGTAGTATTACATAGCCATGATTTTGCCAGGACAATTCAACTTTCAAATCCAAAACATCAGGTGTAAATAAGTAGATAATTCATCACTTTGCTTGCCTGGGGTGATGGTGAGGTGCTGTCATATGGCTCAGGCTGGTCTTGATTGCTTGCCTCAACCTCCAGAATTCTGTAGTTTCAGATGTGTGTCACCACACCACACCTTGCAGTACTGTTCTCCTTGAATAATAACTGCAAGTTTCAATATGTGTATAGCCTGTACAGTGATCAAATTAGGCTAATTAGCATATCCATCATCTCAGACATTTTTCTTTTCTTTGAGATGAAACAATTTAAATGATAACATTTAGCTGGGGTTTTTTTTTTTTTTTGGCTCGTAAATTTGACAAAGACAAGATTAAGAAAGAAAAACGTACTCTGAAATACTTGGACATATTTTGAATTAAAGCCAGTCTACTTTGATGGACTGACTTTAATTCTAATCCTAACGTCTCAACATTGCCAACATACCCTCTCTGTTGTGACCCCAGGACCAGGGATCAGGACTAGCATTAGACTGCATTGCCTATCTTCCCAAGTCATCTTTGTTTCATGGTCCAGCGTCTAGCAGATCAAGGCCCCAGCATCCCTGCTAGGCCTCCTCAGGGATGACAACATGGTCTTCTTGCTGACAAGATGATGTGAGGCCCACGGTAGAAACCGGGAGGCCTGGGAGGCCCCAAAAGACATCCTTTTCTGAGAGGATGAAGCCAGCTCTAGAGGGGATGGTTGAGCAGCCTATGGAAACACAGCTAAGCAAGAACAAGGAAGGAATCGATCTGACATTACTGCCTCCTGCCTCTTGCTTTCTTCATACGGTGTCACGAACCGCAGTTATTAGTGAAAAAAAGATGTGTGCACACCGGTACTGGAGAAAACACTAGTGACCGCTCCCAATGGACCAGGGAGGTTCAAACAGTATTTAAAACAAGGCTAAATGAGTAAGAGGTGGTTATGTAAGTGAGTAGACATACTCCTAGGGGCCTCAATATCAAAGACACTACCCAGGAATCCAATGCTAAATGTAAATACCTGGACTGAGCCCTGGGCTTCTTAGGTGGAAATGAAAACAAGTCATGTTTTTCCACTCTTATTATATAATGAAAGAAAGCATTTGAGGTGTTTTCCTCTTTTGGTTTGTTCTGGCAAAACTTGATTCAAATGTTAAACTTTATCCAAATACTAAGTAAGTGAACTCGTCAGCTATGCTGTTACAGGAAGTATCTTTAATAACACTTTTGTAAGAGATACAGGACAATCAAAGAATGTACTGTGGAAGCTCACTTCCAGTAAAGTCAGCATGTCTTTGTTGACCTAAAGAATTAGGGTCCAGGTATGTGCCTTCGTGGTAACTTGGTTTGATTCAGGAATGGAGTTGAAAGTCTTTAAAGTCATTTTCACAGAGTTCATTGAAAAAGACCTGCTTTCTACAAGTATTTACTATCTTCCCCCACCCCTCACTCCACCCTCACTGTGGTTGGGGTGTCTGGGATGTAGCATGAGAATCTGAATTATCTGTGGTCTCTGATACAGGTGGCAGGTAGCCCAAGTTTTGAGAAACACGACCCTATAGGAATTGGTTATTTGTATATCCCGGTCCTGCTGGCCCCTCTGAATGTGAACTTCTCCACTTGCTTTGTGATAGGCCACCAACAGCCTGAGATCAAGGTCTCAAAGACGACACAGAAAGTGAAAAGTCTTAGGCCAATGATGACGTGATTCTAGTGCCTTCCCCAGCAGGCAGACCAGGACAAGAGTGTTGGCTTTATAGACTCAAACACTGAACAACAGAAGATTGAGTGGCTGAAAGCGGGGGGTGGCAGGGTGGTGGGGTAGGGTTTGCAGTCGGGATAAGGAGAAGGGATAAGAGGAGCAGACAGACAAGCCAGGTGGGGAGCTGTAACACTAACCTTTGCTGTTTTCCAACAGCCAGCTCCTTTGGTTTCTGTTGTGTACATGGATGTTGGCTCCCAGCCCTGTTAGCTTCGCCCCTGATTAATGCAAAAACCTTGCTGGAGGTTTGATCCGAACCAGGGAAAGGCTGCGAACACAGCAGACCAGAGAGCTTCGTGCAATCTAAAGGATTTACTGTGTGAGCTCTAGACGCCTGGTTCCCTAAAATTATCCACAGATATTTTGTGTGCATAGAAATACATGTCATTTTCTTTTTTATGTGAAAAAGACACAGTGGCAACTTTCATCAGCTTCTCTAGGCAGCCGTAAATGATACCAAAGGGCTGAGAATTGCTAGGCGTTATGACAAGGCTCAGGATACAGTAAGCTCTGCCTTCGACCTGTGTGTTCCCACTACACTTTGCCTGGGTCAGGTAGCTGGCAACGTTCTTGGTGACAGCTAGGTCATTAAGTGTCCCTCTGGCCCCAGGAGCTCCCCTTCATGCCTAATCTAAGGATTATGGCAGCAAAGCTACAAGCTTCATTTTGACAGGTTGTTCTGGGTAATTAGTCCCTTTTATTTGTTCATGGAAATAGTTAGGTGACAAGATCATAATGTGAAGCTTGTTAGGGCTCTCCAGGGTGGAGAAAGCAAAGCCAAAATTGCTGTTACTTGCTTTCTCTGGATTTGACCTTACCCTTGAAATCCAAGGGAAACAGTCCGCTCGATGCCCTCTCTGTGGAGAGTACAGAGCACCAGTTCCCTTTTATCCTTCTGCCAAGTGAGGGATTGGAGCTGGGCTTTCAATGCTCCCTGCATCTGCCAGCTGCATCACATTCACAGACCGGCAGCTCGTTAACTTGAAAAGCCGGGAAGATGTTCGTTCTCCCACTTCATTTACCTGTCCAGTCAGGTTGCTTTACAACCAAGTGAGTGAGCTTTGAGTAAATAGGGTCCTAGGTGATGAAATATCCAACTCTTCTCCAGTTGAATATTTCCATTGCTTTTTACATGATTGTAAGCATCATCTTGATGGGCAGGCCAGGGCAAGTAGTAACAGTTCACCATGTAGCAAGTCAGGAGAGGAGCAGCCCAATGATCAGTGATCACCTATTACAATGGCTATGGAAAGGCAAACAATTACAAGTGTTGGTAAAGGGGTTTAAAAAAGAAGGACCCCTAGTATGCTGGTGATAGAGATATTAATCAGCATCACCATCTTGGGAAACTGGATAAAGGTCTCAGACTGAAAACAGCTACCACAGTGTCTGAAAATCTCACCTCTGATATATAAGTTAAAAAAATTGAAATCAGTATGTGGAAGAGATGCCATCACTAGTATTCATTACAGCGTTACTCCCAACAGCCACCATTATAAAAGCAACTGAAATGTTCACCAGTGATGACCGGATGAACAAAATACAATGCATACATAAAATGGGACACTTCTGTCTTATAAAGAAGGAGATTTGGGTGTTTGTGACAGTGCAGATAAACACTGCAGACATCATGCTAAGTGAAATAGGAAAGTGATCCTGTACAATCTCATTCCTACTCATAGGAAGAGAGATTAGAATCATGGCTACAAGAGGCTGGGGAGTGGAGGGTTGGTGGGGTGGGAAGTGTGGACATGTTGGCCAAAGGACACAAGGTTGTAGTTAGATAGAGGAATAAATTTTAATGTCTTAATGAGTATTGTTGATAATAATGTATATGTCTAAATATCTAAATGAGTAGATTTTAATTGTTATTATGAAAAATAAGTGTGAGAGGATGCACATTTTAGTTAGATTGACTAAGTCTTTCTATAGTGCATATACCTATTGAAACATTTCACTGTACCTCTAAATATATATAAGTATCATTTATCAATGAAAAGTGAAAATTTAAAAGATAGCATGAACTCTGTGATTACAGCATACTTCATCCTAATTCCACATCTCCCAATGAAGCCTGAAGCAGAGAGTCAAGAACCATGTATTTCCCAGCTCTATTTTGGTGCCCACCCAGGTTGCCAGTGTCCACAGAGTTGACCCCCTTTGCAGTAATGCACTTTTTGATGCTGACGGAGATTACTGCACTGTTTGTGGTCACTCCTAAGTGCTCGACACTGATTCCAGCACAAGTAAGCTCATTTCTTGGAATCAGAGACTTGATATGAAATTGATAACAAAGAATTGATAGAGTATCCATTTTTTTCTGTCTGGATCTTCCTAATAGGACAAATTAAAGATACTTCCCTTGGGTTAAAAAAATGAGAACTTTGCCTTCTAAAGCATATTGTGTTCTTTCCCACACATTGTCGTGGTTTTGTTTTCCAACACAAGATTTCCCTCATCCTTTGGACAATTAAATGCTAATGTGTTTAAGATCTCAAAGTTCATCAGAATCCGTGTTTACCTTTGTGGGTATTTTCTGCCAGTATCCCATAGTTAGTTCATTGTACTCGCCTCAAGCACATTCATATACTGCACCCAGGAATAAAGGTCATTTCAGACGTATCCTCGAAGACGAGGAGTCTCCTCTCAGCACGGACTGGCAAGTGCAATTGAAAGTCCAGAGGTTTGTGTGCTTTGGATACAAAGATCTTTTTTCTTGTTCTTTTCTGAATGTAATGCTTTCCTTAATCTAGTACACACAGAGGAAAGAGGTCTTTCAACATTTTCAATTAGCTGATTTAGATGAGTCTTGGAAGGAAGGAAGGAAGGAAGGAAGGAAGGAAGGAAGGAAGGAAGGAAGGAAGGATAGAGAAAACTAGTGGCTACAGCAGATTCCGTCTGCATTACAGGGGAACAATTTAAAATGTACATGTTGTGAATGTTAGCGCTTTAGGCTAATATCCTGTAGAACAGATAAGCCCGTTGGCATCACTAACCATGTGTCTTGCTTTACTAGCTGCCGTGGTCTGCGTGACACTTCTTGACAGACTCAAGAGTGACCAAATCAATTTGTCCCATGATGTCCTGGTGGAGTACCAGCAACGGCCACAGCTCCTAATCTCCAATTTCATCAAAAAACAGCTTGGACTTTGTAGCCAGATGTCCCACCCATCTCCTGTGAGTTGGTAGATAGAGTTGCAATGCCGAAGCCATGTGCTGTCTATAACATTCTTATGTAATCCTCATCCTTGGGCTAAAATCATAAAAGAGTTTGTGAACTCTTTTATCTTAAAGTTGAACTTATTGTAAGAGAACTTAATACCCGTGTGAAGTTAAGTTCAAATTCCTTTTTAGAACCAGTTAAGTAAAGCCTTCTAATAATTAGTATTTTAAACTCATGAATTGTGACATTTGGAGTTTCATATGTAGCATTAATCAAGCTTACATCAAAACAGAGCAGCCATTTGGAGATGGTTACCAGTTGCTTGCTGAAGCGGATCCAGAAGTGTGTGTTAGGATGTTGTCAGCACGTCTAGGTGTTGGACAAGTGACAAGAATCGATCATGCACATTCCAAATATTTACAAAAATGTGTCATTGTAATATTAGTCTGTATGGAAGAATTATCCTCGGGGAAATATGGCCATGCTTTTTTTCTATCCCTGCACAACTTCAGGGCACACAGAATGGAATTAGAAGTTTTTGAATGCCTCCATTTGTGATTTTCATAGAACGCAACAGCTTGAGATCACACTTTTTTTTTCAAATGCAAAGCCCCTTTCTCTTCAGAAATCAGAAATGACTAAATTACCTTCTAGCAATCTTTTTTTTTCCTATAAGGAAATATGTCATGGGAAAGCTGTATTTATTGTTGTTGTTTCAATACGAACTGGATAACTGAAGAATTAGTTAACCAAATTGAAACTTCAAGTCAAGATGGTGAAAGAATCGCTCTGCGTGACTTCAAGGCAGGTTTTGTTCCGAGCCTGCACACATGCCTCCCCTGATTGACCCCAAGAGGTCATACAGCAGAGGCTCCACGAATTCATTCCCCCTCCAAGGTTCTTCTGAACATTTAGGGACCGGAGAGACTGGTGGAGTAAGAGTGGAGACGCCTTGCAAACTTGTATAGTATGTAATGTTGTGTATATATATTTATATGGCTCTGGAACAAATAACATTTAACTCCCGCCATGCATGCAGTATTTGGATCCTGGACCACATAAGGCAGGATTCCCTGCTGGAATCAGCAGGCTCCAGGCTAGCTGAGTCTGAACTGGCCTGTGCCTGACACAAGAATGGATTTCTCTTTTAAGCAGCAGCAATAAAGGATCCCCTAAAAGGTGCTTTGGTTGTGAACTTCTTTTGGAAGCAGAAATGCTTGGGGTGCAACTTTCCAGGTCTCCCAATAATTGACCATCAAACACAAACATCTGAACTACAAAAGTGAAGGGCAAGGCAGGAGAGTATCTCCTCGCTAGCCAGATTTTTACTTTACTTCCTATTTCCTTAAGTGGAAACCACTTCAAAGCGGTTCAATAAGCTTTTTTTGGTTTGAACTTTTATCTGGCTGCCCTTGAAAATCTTGTTTGCTTTCTGCCTTGCTTCGAGAAGGGGAGATGCCGAGAAATAGATGAATGAAACCGTTACTACCTAATCTTCCTGTCGCTTCCTGACCAAGGCTGTGCGAATGTTCTCCTCACTGGTAGTTCCTATGTCAGCAAATAGTGTCTGGTCAGCTATCTGCAAAACTACTTTGAGGAGTCTGCCTTCCTTGTTCTGTGGTTCAAACAGTCAAGGAGTCAGATGAATGGACTCTCCTGCATCATTCCTCAATCTGGCCCCCTTTCCACCCCGCCCCCACTGCTCCAAGTCCAGATACCACTTTTCTGCCTTGTGTGTGCTGGGGTCTGCTGTGGGATGTCCTGTATGCTGTGAATATATGTTGCTATGATTGATTGATAAATAAAAACGCTGATTGGCCAGTAGCCAGGCGGGAAGGATAGTGTAGGTGGGACAAGGAGAGAGGAGAAGGCTGGGTGGAAGAAGGCTGAGTCAGGAGATGCTACCAGCTGCCACGATGAGTAGCGAGATGTAAGTTACCGTTAAGCCACGAGCCACGTGGCAAGGTATAGATTAATAGAAATGGGCTGAGTTTAAGTGTAAGAGCTAGACAGTGGTGGGCCTGAGCTAACGGCCAAGCAGTTCAGTTAATATGAGTTTCTGAGTGATTATTTTATAAGCGGTTGTGGGGTCCATGGGGCTGGCAGGACTGGAGAAAACTCCAGCTACAGGGGTCTCACTCTCAATAGCCACACTTCTATTCTGGAAGCTCAGCTGTGTACTCACAACGGATAGGCCCTACTTCAACTCCTGCTCCTGGATGAAATCAGAACTCAAGGTTCCCTTCCTCCTGAGCCTCTAGGCAAGTCCGCACAGCACCGCTTTCCACAGCACCCTCTACTACTTCAAAGTCCTCATCCTAGCTGGAGATTTTGGTGTGAGTTGGCTCGCTGTTTAATGAATACTTAGTGCCTAGACAGTAAGACTCTTGAGGGCAAAGACCACATCTGCTTTATTTACTGTCCTACCGTCTGTCTCCACACACCTGAACAGTGCCTGTCAATGCTAGGTGCGCAAATGAATGTTTGTCAAATGAGGAATGGATTTCTGCCAGAGTACTACCCTTAAAAACTCTCGCTGTACTGAGCAGGGTGTGGGCATCAATTGGTTTGCTCCAGAACACCGTCATGTGGTTCTCAACACTGGGGCATATTAGGATCGCCAGGAAAACCCTTCAAAAGCACTGCCTGAAGCCTCACTTCAGATCAACTCAACAGGACTCGTTGAGAGCAGGACTGGGCAGGTCCTGTGTAAAGTGTAGCTGGGAAGATTGCCCCTGATTTAGGATAGTGTGTCCTGCAGGTGCCCCACCAGCTGAACTGCTAAATGCCTTTGACCATTCTCCACTAGCGTAGTTGCCAGGAAAGCAACTCCTCAATGCCAGGAATAGTATCTTAACCATTTTGTATTCTAGCCACTAACTGGTACACAGGAAAGCTGGGTGTTAAGCATATATATGTGTTATTTTCTGTACATAATATATTAATAATATAAGAACCATACATATCTTTAAGTCAATGGCTTTTAAATAACTGGACTACCTAAAGAGATAACCCTTTCTAGAAGAATATATGCCTGCATTTAAGAAGTCTCATGATCTGTACAAGGGCTGCAGCTGTAGAAACATGGTGCTCGACTCATTTTGCTAACAGGCATCACATGTCGGGTAGAAATGGAAATTTCAGTGAGAGATAAATGGACTCCATTGCTTGCCTCCAAGCCACTGGTCCTGTCTTTTGTCATGGAAAGAGATTAAAATTGTTCAACACATACTGAGTTTCATAAAGCCACACTGTTCCTCTCCAGGATCTAGCATGCCTCTGGACACAGCATAAGTAGTTTGAAGATCTGGTCTACAATCCTTATATCAGACTAGAGCTAAACAAACTATTCTTGCTGATCAGGTTTCCTTTAGTTCCCTTTAAAAATGATGTTTATGTTTATACACATATACACACATGTACACACACACACATGTACACACACACACACACACACACACACACACACACACATCTTTCAGTCCTTTAGGACTTTCTCCATCTTTTAAGAATCCTAAAATAACAGCAGGATCCTCATCAGAATGTCTCCTAAAATGAATTATCTGGAAAAATTTATAATTTGCAATCTGCTTCATTATTTACTTCCTAGTGATTCCCCCATTCTGATGTACTCCTCCTAATAGGTGTCATTCAATATAGAACTGATTTAACATTTATTTTTCTACAAACTGAGCATAGCAATTTTCCCTTGAGAACAAACCCCACCATTTAACTGCTTTTCCTTCTGCAACATTAAATGTGATATTAATAATATCTTATGAGCATAAAGTAATTTTAAAATTCATTAGATGAACAACCTTGAAACCAAGATCATATATTTTGTGGAGAATTGGCCTAGAATTACCCTGCCAAAAGGTAGTAATTTAGGGTTGTGCCTGGTTTTCTTCAGAATTTAAATTTTCTAGGAAAACGTGTGTTGTCGTCTAGAGCAGCCTAATTGTCAACATTTTGAAGCACTGTAGCTATGCCAGAGTTATAAAAATTATCTAAGTCCTCCGATTTTAACCCATCTCCCATTAGACCGGAATGAACAGATCTTTAAAAATAGAGGTTACACTTTTATCTCAAAAATCACTTTGTTTTTCACCTAAGAGAAAAGCCTTTCTGGAGTTACATTTCACCCTCACCTTACTCCCCACCACCACCGTTACAACCCACAAAAGCAACAATAAAATAAAAGCAACGGGACTGTTAGGCGGGGCTCGCTTGGGGTAAAGAGTCAGCAGGGAGCACCGCCCACCTGCTCAGACCTGTTGCCTGCACCTCTCGGGTGGGTCCGCTGTCAGTGCTAACTAGCTGCCTTCTTTCCATTGAGATCCCAGAAGGCTCGTGCCAAATAGAACGGTTTCTATGACTGTTCTAAGGTTTCAGGGTGTGGACTCCAAGCAAGCAACGGGCAGAACACACAAACACATTTATAAAGAACCCACTTCATGTAAGTCACCAGGCTAGGTATCACAAGACTAGAAGACGATCGCTTCACAGTCCCGTATGCTTGAAGCACCAAGACTGGCACACGAGTCACTGTAATTCAGAGGGAAGTAACGTAGACTCCAAAGGAGAAACAGAAACGAACATGTTTTGAGAGGGCAACAAGAGGGGTGACCACGTAGAGTAGGGAGACTTGAGAGGGCTTCCTGGACAGAGGGGACATCTGAGGTGGACTTTACTGAAGGGTGAATTTTGGTGAGAACTCTGTGCAAGACGCTGTCAGCAGCTGGCAAGCATGAAACAGGAAAAAGGCTGTGCCTAATGTGATGAAGACTTCTTCCTGGCTGGATCTGGGCAGGTAATTTGTGTTGTATGCTCTAGAAACCAAGACAAGGAGATTGGACTACTCACCAAAGGAAGGCTACTGACAGATGTGTAGGAGAAGCAGTCAGATGTCTGTTAGGAGGTAGGAGGAAGGCGATTGAGAGTGAGCTAGGGACCTGCAGCAAGAAAATATGCCTGAGTTCAGGGGACTAAGACTGGACCACCTACATCACATAATACCCAAAGGGAGAAAAGAATAGACGAGACCTCCAAATTCATTAGTGTTGCTGGTATTGCATTAGTCTCTC